>JAHIAM010011471.1:0-23029 GCA_021605205.1 Aegilops longissima
TGAAAGACAAAGGAGATGGTTAGAGCTTATCAAGGATTATGATATGAGATTGCATTATCACCCGGAAGAGGCTAATGTCGTAGCGAGGCGCATTGGAGCCGTAAGACCCCTCGATACCCTAATGATGGGAGGGATACCCAATGGGTTAGCCGAGGACCTTGAGAGCTATGTTTGGAAATAGTTAGAGAAGGCTATGTAGCAACATTGGAGATTCAGTCAACAACGATGGACAAAATCAGAGAAGCCCAAAAGGCGGATAAGGAAGTTGCCTCTATAAAGGGAAAATGAGCAAAGGAAAAGCTAAAAGTTTTCGTGAGGATGAGCACGATACCCTATGGTTTGAAGACCCGTGTTTATGTGCCCAATGACCGGAGATCAGGAAGTTGATTTTACAAGAAGCCCATGATTCACCTATTCGATTCACCGGAAATACCAAGATGTATTTGGATTTGAAGAATACTTTACGGTGGACGGAATGAAGAAGGATATTGCGGAGTATGTAGCGATTTGCGATGTATGTCGAGTAAAGCGAGCATCGAAGCGGCCAGGATTATTACAACCATTGCCCGATACCGAATGGAAGTGGGATAAACTAGGCATGGATTTCATCGAGTTTGCCAAAGACTCGTTCGGGGATATGACTCGATTTGGGTCATAGTCGACCGCAGACGAAGGTAGCTCATTTCATTCCGTCAAGACTACCTATAGCAGATGCTAAGTTGGCAAAGATATACATGACCAGAATTGTGTGTTTACACGAGTTCGGGGCATCGTATCGGATAGAAGGAACCCGGTTTACCTCGAAATTTTGGAACCGGTTACGAAACATTGGGAACTAGATTGGAATTGATACAGACTTTCCACCTGAGACCGATGGAGCAGGGCGTGAGAGTCAATCAGATTTTGGAGGATATCTTTGAAAGCTTGTGCACTAGATTATGGATCTAGTTGGGATGATAATTTGCCGTGCAGAATTTTCCTACAACAACAGTTACCAAACCAGCTTGAAGATGGCACCTTTTGAGGCTACGTATGGAAGAAGGTGCAGAACACCGTTGTCATGGGGCGAAGCGGAGATCGTCGATTGTTTGGACCAGATTTGATTAAAGTGAACGAGAAGGTTAAGTTGATTCGAGCGAGGCTCAAGGTAGCCCGATCCGAGACAGAGAAGAGCTATCCTTGATTCAAAGCGCCAGCGATTGAGTATGAAGTTGAGCAGAGTATATCTTAGAGTATCCCGCTTGAGGAGTTAAGCGTTTTGGAGTTAAAGGAAAAGTTAGCACCCGTTTACGTTGGACCATATAAGATTTTACAGCATGGGAGAGATTGCTTATAAGTTGGAATTGCGGAAGGACTGTCAGGAGTTCATGATGTATTCCATGTTTCTCGATTGAAGAAATGTCACCCCGAGATAAGCGGAGATACAGTTAGAGACAGTGCCATGGAAGCAATTGAGTTGAAGGATGACTTAACATATGAGAGAAACCCGGTTAAGATTCTCGACTATGCCAGTGAGTTACCCTGACAAGGTTATCAAGTTTTGCAAAGTTCGATTGGAGCCACCACACTGAAGATGAAGCCACAGGAAGAGAGGAAGTTTTGTAGGACCACCCTCACCTATTTTCTAGCCAACCCAGAATCTCGAGGCGAGATTCATCTTAAAGAGTAGGTTTGTAACATCCCAAATTTTCAATTTGGAATGTTATACATTAGAGTCATCATGCATATCATATTTTCTCGCATTTTCCGATCCTAGAAAATTTCACGCAACTCAAGGACCCTCGGAGAGAAGTTGGAAGTTTCATTATTTTCATATTTGGGATTTCTCAAATTTTGAAAATAGGATCATTGGATTTATTTAATTATCTTCATAAAGTTTTCCGATATAAAAATTTAAGAGAGGAATAATATGACTTTCCCAACATTTAGGAAAAATGAAGATATTATAAATAAATCAAATTTTGGTTTGAAGATTTATTTGCTTTAGGCAAAAATGAGCATTTAAAAAATATGCATATTTGCCCGTTTTTAAAGTTCATTTTGTTGAGACTCATTTTTAGGAGTCGGGAAAATTAATTTTATTAATTTTGAGATTCGTTTGGTTTTATTTTTATTTAGTTTAGTTTTTATTTAAAAAAACAGCGCGCCGCCACGCTGAATAAAAGCAACCCGGCCCAGCGCCCGACCCAGCTCCCTCTCTCCTCTCCCCCTGCATGAGAATCCGCCGCCGCCGCATCTCGCCTTGCCGCCGTGTCCGGTTCGGACCCGCATGGCGCCCAACCCCAGCTTGCCCAACGGCTGACCCCTCCTATATATACGGCCACCCCCTCTCCTCATCCGCCGCCCTCACCCCCCAACCGAGCCGCCCGCCCGCCCTTGCAAAGGTCGCCGCCTTCGCCCCTCGCCGCCCTAGCCACCCGCGCCGACCCCTTGCCAGCGGGACCGCGCCGCCCCGCGCCAGCCCCTTGAGACCTCGCCCGGAAGTAGCACCGCCGCCCCGGTCCGGTTTTTAGAAAAACCGATCCGTTTTTATGATGTTGGTTTTTTCAAAAACCTAGATGGTTTATTTTATTTCTTGGTTTCTTATTTAATGAGCGTTCACCGACCCGTTCGTTTCAATGAACGTGTTCGTTGGATTAGTTCGATATGACGTCCGTTATTTAATCCGTTAGTCGTTTTCTTTTAATGGATTTAATCCGTTATTTTTGATTCGATTTCGATTAGATTTTCAAATCTGTTTTATTTCGCTCGTTTATCCGAATCAGGTGATTCAAGCGCTGAGGTTTAAATTCTGAAACCGCCGTTCCGACTAACCTACTTACACGAGTTTTGCTACTGTAAAATTTTGACCTAGTTTCAGATTGCTAAGCAAGTCGCGTTCTCTCGAGTTTCGACTTTTCGATGCTTTATTTGATTCGATTCTTTTGCAACAGGGTTCTTAAGTTGAACTCTCTGGTTAGATCTTTTATTCGAGATTTCCCGTGCATTAGATGAGTACTTATTGTATGCTTGTTGTTTGTCTGCGTTAGATCACCGGAGTTGCCGCTTGTTACTTGAATCTCTAGGTCTCGCGGATCATCGACAAGGCAAGTAACACTTGATCATACCTTTTCTACTACCAGGTTTTATGCATTAGATCAAACCCTCAAACACTTGCATGTTTAGGATCTAATTAAATTGTGGGTTGGGAAGTAGATTAGAGGTAGTACCTATTACTGTTTTACTTATGAAACCTTGGGAGTTACTTCTCGTTTGCTTATTATGCCATGCTATGCTAGTAGGCGTGGATTGGGTGAGTGAATATCCATGACAGATGTGAGATTGTTAATTAATGGTTTATCTAAGGTGGCAACCTAAACACACATCTGGGTGGATTGAGGCACCTGGTTTCTATCGAGGACTTACTGTATTTCTTGGACCGCCACCGGGCTCTAAGGGATCATAAGATTATTCAAGCTGGAAACTTCCGTGTGCAGCCACAAGCCAATTATGGGCTCTGGCGTAGTTGACTAAGTTGTGCTTGAACTCTTACAGGTAAGCTAGCTGATGTAGGGGATGTAGGTTGAGTGCGGTCTACCCACATGTAAGGTGCTACGCGCTTACGAAGACTATGTCTCGGTCATCCGTTTCTCAAACACCATGTAGTCACGAGAACCAAGCGGAGCGATCGAGTCTTATGGGGAAAAGTCGCATAAACCTCTGCAGAGTGTATAAACTAATCATGATTAGCCGTGTCCCCGTTATGGACGTTTGAGTATCAGGTAATTGAATATCATGTGAATCTCAACATGTTACTTCTAATAAAAGTTATTGGGTTTTGATGAGTACTTCTTAATTGGGATTGAGGATCTGTCAACCATTCTCAATGTTTAACAACCACCATGATAGTTAAATAAAATTATTCCTTTGTTGTAGGGAAAAACTAGCTTTATGCAAAATGTAACAGTAGAGCCTTACCACCAGCCATATATGCATGTAGTATAGGCTATATTCTTCATTGCTCTTTATGTGTTACATTGCGGCATATTCCATGTCTTGACCCGTTTTGGGCTGCAACTTTCACGTTCGCGAGACTTTTGAGAACGACGAGTAAGGTGTTAGGTCGTGGTTCTATACTCGATGATGCCGATGGAGTTGATGGACTCACTTATCTTCCAAGCCTTCGCTGTTATTATTAGATGGCCTTAAGCCATATTATTGTAATAAGTTCCTTGTGGACAACGATGTAATAAGTGTGTGATTGCTACTCTGCTATAAATCCTTGAATCTTGTGTGGTGTCGAGCATTCTGATCCAGGATGACAACTTGAGCACGCGAGACTTGATCCATTAAGATGCTGTTAGCTACAAAAGGAAGGAGAGCGTCCATTAAAATCGCGACAACTGAGCAGCGGAGGTGCTGTCCGTTCGGCACTTGGTCGCCGATGATACAGAATCACGCAGTAGTGCTGACTCCATCCTCCACCGTTCCTCGAGCGGCTTCGCTGCCGCGATCTACAAGTGGTATGTGGATGCAATCTCTCTCTCATGACTCGTTGCTTAGAAGAACTCATAGATGGATCTTGGTGAAGCTTAGTAGGAAATTTTTATTTCTACGCAACGTGCCCCTTGAGGAGGGGAGCCTAGAAGGTGCACAGATAAAGGCGGCGGTGGCGGGAGATTGTTCGAGGCGGCGAGGCGGCCAGCTGGGGCAGCCAGTTGGAAACCCGGTGGTGGCCCGGGCACTCGAGGGTGTGTAGAGTTGAAGATGAACTGCGCTGCCTACCTAAACTACATCATGTCATTAACGTTCGGTTTGACCGGTAGCATTCAGATTCCACCGATTAATTTCAGTTTAAACCCAGTTAAGAGATTCGAGTCGCAGTTTTTACCTCATATTACGTGAGTAGGTGGTTTTTTGGTGATGTTAATTTTACATCCATTTTTCATCATCTATTGAGATGCTATTAGAATCCCCTTGAGATTGTTGATGTGCATCTTGTCTTTGCTTCACCTGGCGCATCTCACAGCTCACTGGAGCTGCTCCAGCAGCCAGCGATCCATCCTAGCAGGCTTGATTGCCACTGGGCGCGTCTCTGATTCCTGAGATCTTCCTCCACACCTCCGAAGCAGTAACTCCTGCCTCAAGCTGGCAATGACCAACCCAGTGATCTTTGAGGTTAAAGAAGCAGCTACTGGCAAGAGGTTGTACACTTGTTGTGTTGAATTATTACTATAAATTCCGTCAATCCATTAGGGCTATTTTTGGTTCAAAAGCGGAAAAACGTGGATCCTTTGGACATTACCATACTCTAGAATTTCTGCATGCTCTCCTTACATAATCTCACCATATTTTTTCCATTGTGCATGTGAGGATATATTACACAATCATGCTGAACATGTAGAGAAAAGAGAAAGAGTTTTGCGGCAATACAATGTCATCTGAGACATCGCTCCATAGTGGAGTTCAATGGAAAACCCTCCCGCCCCTCTGATTGTAATCCAGGAGGAAGATATACTGTTAAAGAGGCGTGATGAGGCCTTGACCACTCCTATTTACCCCCAAAGTGTTTGCTCTACCTTGGCATGATGATGCTAGTCATATCATGCATATGTTGCCTTAGAGTGCCTACTTTTGACATCATATATGTCATACTTGAATTTAGACATGTTACGTAATGCCACACATGTTTGGTTTCTATATCATATATAGAATTATCACGGTCTCATGTCTTTTAGCCAGCCATAATATATGTGAAATGTGCAATGCCATCATGTTTAACGAGGCATCATATATTTGAATGATATCTTGCCCATCCTTTTCTTCATTACATTTCCATTTGTTGACAATGTTTGTACATTAAACTTCTCTTCACAGTGAATCAGCCATTTGGGTGGGAGATGGAAAAATGCAGAGTAGAAAACAAGGCCTTGAGAATGACGATTGCTACATGCAAGCGAGATCTCTTGTTGGGTCGATAGCTCCTCGAAGATGGATTCGAGAGGCGGATGACCAGTCCTATTCCCCCAAGGTGTATGCTCTAACTTGGCATGGTATATCTGCTCCTTATCATGCACATCTGATGTCTTGTATTGCATAGCTTAGACATCATATACACAATATTCGGCACCATGTTCTTAGTTGAGGACATCATATCAAATGCCCTCTGTTTTAGCATATAAATCACATATGTGAATTAAATGATTAGATCCACGATTACTTAGATAACATGTAGGTGAGTTATGTCATGTGATCTTGTTTAATTATTCATCATATCTTTGAATTATGTTATGCTATGCTATCCAGTTTAGATAGACATCATATATGTGAAATTATGTCATGCTATCCGTTTTAGTTAAACAATATACATGTCAACTATTTCATGCCTATCTTTTTCCACTACTCTATTGCATCATCTCTCATACAATGTCACAGTACATTCAACTATGTTTCTGTTTATCAGCCATTTGAATTGGATGGGTGATGCCGATATCTAATAAGAATAAAAACACGGTCTTCAAATAAAAGCAGTGCTACCTCTTGGTGAGATAGCACCCTGTTTATACATGCACAGAACCAGCCCTACCACATATACATAAACTCTATGATTGTACCCCTCTTGCGATGGACGAGAGAACCAACTTCACCCAATCTAACTTCAACCCAGCCAGATAGTAACCCGATTCCATTGACACGGCACCATCTCCACCACAAAGCTACTGAAACAACGGCAGTTAGTAAAACAGCTCCAATGCCCAAAGGGCTAGTACTATCCTGGCGAACCCCAACTCCACCAGTTAATGCGCCTATTCACGTGGAGGAAGCACAACTTGACCCGGTCGTAGTTTAGCATCTATCGCATTTGATGTTGTTAATCGTATGTGTGTATCTTCCATCTTGGAAATATTATCACGAAGATGAAGGAAAATGCGATTCTAAGTGTTTGTCCGGGGAGTTATGTGTAAGTAATATTATTCATAGCAATTACTTTGCTTAGTCCCATACATCCTACCTCCATGATGGTTATAATACAACAAATTTTCCTATTTTTCTCTATATCTGAAGAACCGATTTGGAAACTTCGGGATGAGGTAACCTGTGCTAATACCTCTGTTATCTTCAAGAATGCTTGGTGGTAGTATCGGAATTACAGAAGAAAGCGTACTTCACGGCAAAAGAGACTCATCAAATTTCCTTACGTTCTCACAGACACATTTCTTTGGGCGATATTTGGGAATGCCTTGTTACTGTCTTGGTCCCGAGACAAGAATGTGGTAAGGTCTATGAGCTCATTTTCTATTTTTAAGTATTTTATTCTTGTGTCTTCTTGTACTCTATTCATGTAGAACAAGTGCCTAAACTTGAAGAACAACTGTTTCTAATTTAAGATTCCATTGCTATCATAGTTAAAAAAAAAGCGCTAGAAGCGTTAATTATGCGTTTGCACAGCGCTAGCGCTTCTATGACCAAAGTGCATGCTTATCTTGGCGATTGTATACCCGCCAGATTATCGTAATTATCGCGTCGTTTTATAGCGCCTAGATGGCTAAGCGTGTAAAGCCTTCGCTTAAGTAGCGCCTTTTAACTATGATTGCTTTGCTCTTGTATCACTTGTATTTCTTGTCTGAACTTATTTTAAATTGAAGGATCAATCGAAACTCAATGGCTTGCAGCGGGTATGTTCACGCATGTTTCTTTATTGAGGTTTGCTCTTATCAATAGCTCTGTTGATTTCAATTTCAATTGTGTATCTGATTGACTTCCATATCATGCACATTACTAGCATCACCTGAGCCAATAGTGTTGTTGTACATGTAGACCCGTGGTACCCACGGAAATCTTGTTGTGTGTGTAGTTTCCCATGCTTTGTATTCTTTCCTTTGCTGCTTTGTCTTGAATTGATATGATTTGAACCGTGTCTCTATTTTGACTTGGCAAGACAATCACAGTGTGACCATAGGACATAGATATATGTTTGTTTGAAGCTTTTATTATGTACTAGTACTTGGGAATAGAAGACTTGGTAGTTTAATCCTGTCACCTTCCTTACTAATGAGCAGGTTCACGAAATGAGTTTCATATACTAGCACATACTAAACTTGTTATGTACTTGTTTCTTCTTTTAGAATCTTGGCAGAAGAATGTTGGGAAAGAGTGCCTTATTAAGCAATGGTAATGAGAAGTAATGCAGATAAGAGTTAGAGGATAGTGACACATCCTTGTTGGTCTCAACAAAGCTGATAAAACAGCTAAGAAGACTATCTTGAAGACAGCGAGACAACCCCAAAGTCTGTCTTGGTTTAGTGTTTGAGTTACTGGCCACTACCGCATGCACAAGCTATTCAAACTCCTTTATCGAATCGATTCGGTTTCTTGAGTCTCAACTACAAGCTAAAGACATCGATCAGCTATCTTGCGACAAAAGCGGAAGGACTGCGGAAGTCCTGGAGCATTCAGATGCATACTTTACGGTGCAGCGACAAGCGTTGGAGGATTTTAGCGCCAAGCAGGACAAAGCTAATCAGCTTGCTAAGCTTATTATGACATGGTGGATACCGAGGATAACGTTTCTTGAGCTCTTGAAATTGTTTCGATTATGCTCTTGTTTTGCTTTAGCGTTTATTTGCCTTTGGTGGCCAATTTTGGCTGACCAAGTGTATGTAATATCTGCTTTGTTCCTATATTTGCTTTGGTGGCGAACTTTGATGCCAGATGGATGTAATATATGTAATAGCGGTAATAGGCTAGCCTTAATTGCTTGCTTATTTATTTCCTTATTGTCTTGTTTAGTTGTTTGCTTGTAGTCTTCTGCAGTTCTTTTACATGTTTTTTTAGTGGCCACAATAGCCTATTTTTGGTAACTAGGCCAAAATAATCACTTGGCAACACACGGACTGTTGTAACCATGGGCATCCTGCGGCCGTATGATCGTGGGCCTTCGTTACGGCCGTAGGACCATTGGCCTTCTATCTGGACGTAGTATCCATCGCCTTCTATCACGGGCCTTAGGGATCAATGGGCCTTCTACGGGCGTAGGGTCCATGGGCCTTCTATGGGCCGTACTATCCATGGGCCTCATCTGGGCGTAGGATCCATGGGCCTTCTGCGGGCGTATCATCATTTAGCCAATCATGGGCGTACTATTACGTGGACCATAACGGGCCGTTAATAGGCCGCATTTGATAACTCTATGAAAACAGCCCAGCGGGTTTTTGACATAAACGACCCAACGTATTAGCGGTCATAAGCGGGCGGCATAACAACAGGCTGAATTTGGCCCTGGCGAAAAATAGTGATGCAGACGTATGTAGCAAGAATCTTTGCAAATGAGCCCAGAATCAATGGGCCTGAGAAGGCGAAAGATAACTTGGGCTGAAGCGGCCCAATGGAATAACGGGCGTTAATGGGTATAAAGTGATACCTTTGTTCATTACGGGCGAGTTCACCACGGGCGTTAATGGGCCAAAGTTACAAAAGGTCCTCATATGGGCGAAAGAAGTCATGGGTCACACATGGGCGAGGAAGTTAAAGCAGGCTGAATCATATTGGGCTGACCCGAATAGCGCTCTTGGGCCTAATTGAGCGAGGGCGTAACGGGCCCTCGGTTAGCGAACGTAAATGGGCTATATGCAAGCAGGGCCGTTAACGGGCTTTCCGTGGGCGGCCCGCCACCTTTTGACCAAGTCAAGCGGGCGGCCTTTTCACGGAATGGGCCTCTGTTGGGCGTGCCGTGTCGCCGTATCATAGGCACCTTGGTCCAATGAGCGGATGACATCATCCCCAGCGGTGAGCCAACACGTGTTTGCTCCAGCCAATGATGATTTTACATGTGGAAAATCGCCATTGGTGAAACGATAACGGGTTATCGGATCCAAAACCCGACCCGATAAAGCAACGGCGTTCCGTTCACGGTGGATGCCACATATAGGTCACCCTTGGCGAAAGCAGATTACGTGAGCGCGCGATTTATCGTCATGGAAGTGGACACTTCCGTGATGATAATTTAAATGTCATGGAACACTTCTCGACATCACAAGTATGACTATCTTGATTACATCATAAATTTGTCATGGATGTACATGCATGACAACGCGACCTCTTGTGACAAACCAATATCATCAATGAAGTGTATTTTTGTAGTGATCCACCATGTATATATCGTGTGATGAAGTGGCTGTCCGGTATACGTAGGCGATGGTTCCTATTCTCTCTGCGTAAATGCGTCCATACCATCGATGTCTTGGTCGAAATCGAGCATGTCGATTAAGTAAATGCGGCGGTGGCTATTAAGTGGGTGGTGGGTGGGGAATGAATTTCTTTGTCGTCCGCTTCCCACTCCGGCGGACATAGTTAAACCAAGGTCTCTGACGACAGAGAGAGACCTCGATGAATTTGTACGTCGCCCAAGGCGAGTCTGAAAAAGAATATCCTCGGAGTAAACTCCATGATCGATGTCCAGTTCGATGAAGCGCAGACGTGGCGGTTGAAGCTTTGTGGCGAGGATGAGTCAAGAGTCGAGGCCTCATAGGAGGTTAAGTCGAGTATCGGCTCAATCGCGGCTGAGTGTCTGACCCGCAGTGGCGAGGTCCATCCGCAGTCCTCGGGCGGCGGGATACATTTCCAGTTGAAGTCCGGAGTAGCCACTGGTGTGATCTTCAGAACACCGTCGGGCGGCAGAGCTAAGTCATGCTCGTCGTGTTGTCTTGGCACGGTGACATGGGCTCGAATCCGTCGAAGATCAAGTCTCTGTGGATGTCGGCAATATAGTTCAAGCTTCAAACCTGACACGATGGCGAGGCGTGGCTCTCGATCTGCTCTAGATGGCCAAGCGAGTTGGCCCGCTGATCTGAAACCACGAATCTGAAGATCTGTTAGGGAGAAAAACCTCACTCTGGATCGCATCGTTGCCGATTATCGGAAGGAGCCATCAAGCCTTTATCATGGCGGCCGCAGTGGAACTCTTAATGAAAGCACCAATGTAAATTGTCAAAACCGGCAGATCTCGAATGATAGGGGCCCGAGGCTGTGCGTCTAAAGGCGGATGGTAACGGGGAGGCGGGGGACACAATGTTTACCGGAGTTGGGGCCCTCTCGATGGAGTAATACCCTACTTCTGCCTGATTGATCTGATGATATGAGTATTACAGAGTTGATCTACGAGATCGTAGAGGCTAAACCCTAGAAGCTAGCCTATGACTGATTGTTCTTGTCCTACGGACTAAACCCTCGGTTTATATAGACAGGAGGGGCTAGGGTTACAGTGGGTTACAAGGGAGAGATCCACATATCGAATTGCCAAGCTTGCCTTCCGCAAAGGAGAGTCCCACCCGGACACGGGATGAAGTCTTCAATCTTGTATCTTCATACTCCAACAGTCGGCCAATAAAGTATATAATCCGGCTGTCAGAGACCCCCTAATCGGGACTCCCTCAGCTACCCCTTACATCCTTTGGGTGAGGACACCACAAGATTGCACCCATCACAAAGCACCTCTTCAGTTGCAAGAAAAACCAATCTAGTTGGCCAAACCAAATCGATAGATCGGAGAGAAATACAAAGCTATCTTAATCATACATAAAGAGTTAGAAGACTCAAATAATACTCATAGATAATTTGATCATAAATCCACAATTCATCGGATCTCAACAAACACACATCAAAAGAAGATTACATTGAATAGATTTCCAAGAACATCGAGGAGAACAACATGTTGAAGATCAAAGAGAGAAAGAAGCCATCTAGCTACTAGCTATGGGCCGTGAGTGCGTGGTAAAAGTACTCACACATCATCGGAAGGCAGCAAGATTGATGTAGAGGCCCTCCGTGATGAATCCCTCTGGCGAGTCTTGGAAAAAGCCCCAAGATGGGATCTCACGAGAGCAGAAACTTGCGGTGGCGGAAAAGTATTTTTGGCATGCCCTCTGATGTAAGGGAATATTTGAGTATTTATGGAGCTGGAATTAGGGTTAGAAGGTCTGCGAGGGCCCACAAGCCTAGAGGCGGCCAGGCGCTCCCCTAGGGCTTGGCCTCGATGGATCTTGGCCTCCTCTCGAAGCTTCATGGTTGTCTTACGGTCAAGAAAAATCATCATAAAGTTTTATTCCGTTTGGACTCTGTTTGGTATTGATTTTACGTAAAAGACAAAAACAAGAAAAAACAGCAAGCGACATTGGGCACTAGGTTAATAGGTTAGTCCCAAAAAATAATATAAAATAGCACCATAAGGCATATAAAACATTCAAGATGGATAATATAATAGCATGGAACAATAAAAAAATTATAGATCGTTGGAGGCGTATCATCACCTCAACGTCCCAATAAGAAATGCATTTAAGTCTTCTCTCTCACTAAGCCACGCACAATCATACATAAGCACCAATTCTCTCAACATGCAAAGTGTCCACCTAACGCCCCACTAAGCAATGTATTTAAGGTTCTTTCTCGCTAAGCCATGCAAAATCTGCCACATAAGCGAGTCATGCGTTTAACTTATAAATTATACTTATTTTTTGCATTAGTCTATGCATGTAACACTGCTAGATCATATATTCATGTTAGTCATCCTTCACATTTTTTGTTCGAAATGACATTTTTAATTATAATTTTAGAACATACTCTATTTTTAGATACTTTCTTTTATTGACTTTCAAGCTTATACTTTCTTTTCATTATATTTAGCAACTAGTTGCACATTTTTAACAAAGTTACCGCAACAACACTGCGGGAGAGAGTCATCTTCACTACTCATGTCAATTTTCCTCAATGAAGAAGACACCCGTGGACAACTCCAAGAATTTTAAGCACACATTATACTACTTATGTTCCAAAACTATTTTGCAAAAATAAACTAATGAGGTATAGTAGATCTTATATATTTGTATTTCATGCTCATATTGTTAATTTTAATATTCACGTTCCACATAAGCAAGTATCATCTAAACATTTTGCCAACAATTCCGCAGCAATGCGGGGGTGCCTAGTTATATTAATTTTTTAGCCTAACTTATTAATTTAGTGCCCGATGTCGGTTCTGTTTTTGTTTGATTTTGGTTTTCAAAAATCCAGACCTCTGAAGTCCAAACACAAGCTGGAAAATTTGGCGATTTTTCGGAACATAAGAGACCCTAGAAGTTTTAGGGGATAACAAGAAGACCCATGAGGTTCAACAAGCCACAAAGCGGCATACAGGGGTATGATCGCCACCACGACTTGTGGCCCCTCGTATCTCCTTTTCCCTAATTCTTGGCCAATAAATTCGAATATATATATAACCTCTGAGCGAGACATGGAACAATTCTTTCACCACTTCAAGACTACTGTTACGACACGATCTCATCTGGAGCCTGTTAAGGTGTACTTTCTGCGGAGGAAAATCCTTTGGGGGGGGCTATCTTCGTCAACCTTGCTGCCTCCATGATGATGTGTGAGTAGTTCCTTGAGGACCTTTGAAGGAAATATGCCCTAGAGGCAATAATAAAGTTGTTATTTATATTTCCTTATATCATGGCGAATGTTCATTATTCATGCTAGAATTGTATTAACGGAAACTTAGTACATGTGTCAATACATAGACAAGCAGTGTCACTAGTATGCCTCTACTTGACTAGCTCGTTAATCAAAGATGGTTAAGTTTCCTAGCCATAGACAAGAGTTGTCCTTTGATGAGCAGGATCACATCATTAGAGAATGATGTGATTGACTTAACCATCCGTTAGCTTAGCACTATGATCGTTTAGTTTATTGATATTGCTTTCTTCATAACTTATACATGTTATTATGACTATGAGATTATGCAACTCCGAATACGGAGGAACACTTAGTGTGCTATCAAGCGTCACAACATAAGCGGGTGATTATAAAGATGCTCTCAGGTGTCTCCGATGGTGTTTGTTGAGATTGCACTACTAGGAAAACCTTATACGAGAACTTTAGCGGATGGCGCTTTTAAAAAGCGTGCTACTGCTACACTATGATAGCGGCGTGCAGAATAAGCGCTGCTTGATACTAAATATAGATGGCGCATATCATTGTAAGCGCTACTACTAAAATTCCACTACTAAGCCGATAGGCTACACATAGTAATAGCGGTCTTTCAAAAACCGCTACCGCTAATATTATGGCTGATGCGTTTAGGTGTAAGCGCTCTACGCTACTTGAAAATAAAATAAAATGAAAGAAATAGAAAAGGAGAAAGGAAAAAAAAATAAAATGTAAAGAAAAATAAAGGAAAAAGGAAAAAAAGGAGGAAGGCATAGCAGTAGCGCGTTTACTGAAACGCGTTATAGCTAACTTAGCTATAGCGCATTTTCGATGGCAGCTACTCTGTCCTATTTCACTTAACCAATGGTTTCCCACCCTCGGCCACCACTTCTCCCCAAATCCCTCGCCCCACTTGCCGTCTCCCCAATTCTCCGTGCGCCTCACTTCACTTTGCCATCTCCTTGGCGTTGGCCTTTGCAACCTCACCGTCTCCCAAGGCCGCCTCATCCTCACCATCGCCCGCCCAGGCCGCCCTCAGCCACCGCCGCGCTGCAGGCCGCCCTCAACCTCACCATCGCCGCCCTTGACCTCACAGCCGCCGCCCTCGACCTCAATGCCGCCAAAGCCCGCCCGGGACCGGCTCGTGAGCCAGCTCATCGCCACGACAAAGGGTTCAAAGCGAGAGGCAAGCGGGTCAACCCAGGTGTTGACTCATCCTCCGGTCGTGAGGTTGTGGAAAATCCGTTCTTGTACAATGATTGCGTGAAAGCGATGGTATGTTTTTGTTTGCCTCTCGGGAACTGATCCGTCCATGGGTTTATTTTTCTTCCAAGCTTCACGATCACCTCGTGTTTAGCCGGTGAAGCTTTATCGATTCAGACCGGTGGCGATTTAATAATGCTGGCGGCTGCGGTGCCGGTGGCCCTTTCGAAACGATGAAGCACCGACGGATCATGATTAACCAACTGGATCAATTATGTTGATAAACAATTTCTGATCTTAATCAAAGCGGATAGATCCTTTTTAAAGCTGACTTTTCTTCATCAAAATTTGACAAGCTTCTCGAAACCTTAATTAGGATCCTCAAGAACTCAACACCAACATCGCGGGCCCCATGGTGGGCGCCAACTGTCGTGGAATTGTCACGTCGGATGTCAGTGTAAGTACTTAGTCGCGGCCAGCATCTATGTTGTAGCTTGAGAGGGGTTGGCGGAATCGAGAGGCGCAACACAAAGGCGAGGATTTAGACAACTTGGACCTGGGAAACATCATCCGGTTAAAAACCCTACATGCGGTTTGAGGCTAGGTCTCATTATCATCATGAGGTGATCGCCGTAAACGGCTCTCCTCTTTGTGTCTAGCCCTAAGATTGTTTCTTCTTGCTTGTAACTTGTCCCTCCTTGAGAGCCCTACCCCTCCTTATATATGTTGAAGGCGGGTTACATATAGAGTCCAACTCGGACTTAAGACTTAACTATTCTAACTTATCTTCATGGGCTTCTTAACATCTTGGGCTTCATAACATCTCGGGCTTCATAAAACACGACAACCAGTTATCCTTTTTTCTTTGGTTTAACATTGTCTGCAGGTTTAACATTGTGCGGTTTACCATCAGCGGTTTACCGTCTGTCTTAGCCATCTGTCTTGACTCTGTCTTAACTCTCCGCGGTTTACCATCCGCCAGGTTTACCAAGTCCCAACCGTTTACAACTCGGCGGGTCATACGGCGGTATATCCCCGACAACAGCCCGCCAGGTTTCATGAGTGACAAAAGCATTCTTGGTGGCAAGATTGCGAATCACGATTGACATCCATCAAGAGGCTTTGTGTCGGCGTTTCAGCGGTCATGATGCTTATCCTGTTTTTTGATGCGAGGGTGATGAGAAGATCTCGGTCATTGAGAACGAGATCGCTTTTGAGAGTCTTTGCACAATGGTGCTTTCATTGGCTTCCGATATGGGCATGATGAGGTGCACATGTATTGCCGACCAAAGGATAAACCACGAGTTGCGGCAAGAACTCCTTCAATAGGTTAATGTGAAGCTTTGGTGATTGGCGTTGTGAAGATAAATTGGCTCCTTTGCAGGCTGCTGGGTAAATGGCCCGACAAACATATCAACCTCTGGCAGAATATGAGATGATTGCCTTGAAGGCTGATAGTTGATAGCGAGTGAAGCTTGATGAGGCGCATTACCATGGAGCATAAAACTTCAGACCAAATAGATCGAGATCGGATGCAGCCAATTGCGATGAAGAAGTCTTGAGCATTGAAAGCGATGCCATTGAAGATATAGAAAACCAATGTCTTCATTAAGCCTTCTAGCTTACCTGGCGGAGAATGTCCTTTGTGAGCCATAGAGTTCGCTGATGATATGATAGATAGTCGGAGGCGGATACTCAAGGTCTTCAACAAAGAATTCCGTGGGATAGTCGGCATCTCTAAGCGGTGGCTTCATCATACTCAGCATTTGGCTCATATTCGACTCGAGCTTACGGTATATGCTCTCAAAGCATTGTGGTGAAGTGACAACCAGGTTGAAGAAGTTCACTGAGGTGGGCGAGGCGATAAGCTCAATAATATCAAGAGCTTTGGCCCGTGGTGTACATTGCACGGCATCCACTCAAGGATCAAGTTTTGAGATCCGTGTTGTAGCAGCGAATGTGAAGAGTTGCATTGAATTACAGCGAAGTTCTTCATTCAATTTTCCTTGTCGGTCCTAAGCTGTAGAAGGCACTGCATCTCGAAGCGATGTCGGGACCCGATTCCAAGTCACATCGACCTGGCGGTAACACCTCATATCACTTTGCGGCCTCACATACGGTATTCCACAGGTGTCGCCTTACCATGGCCGGGACCGTTTAAGCCTTTTGGCTCCGTATATGATAGTGTCGCTAGCATCCATATGACAAGAACCGGGCCGACATGGCTGGTCGTGAACCAATGGCGCTAACCCATGGGGACAGGCATACATGAATCACATCGAGCATGTCGGTCATCAACGTATGACTTGGGCTGTGCTTTGGGCTAACAGGACTCCGGTATCTCGTCTTTATGTGAGCTAAGCGGGACTCGAATATCACAGCGTGACATTTCCCGAGGGACAGACATAGGAGCGAAGTGAAACATGCCGACCGATCAAGTGTCCAAGCGGTAGTCTTTGGGCTAGAGGACTCAGTGAACCGGGCTGTAGCGGACTACTATCGCTCGAGCAGCGAGACTACATTTCCCCATATGAGAGGCTGCCAAGGATAAACAACTAGTTTGTCGGATCCCACTCATACCAAGCATTTCAATCATACCGCATAATATGCCCGATGTGAGTACATACAACATGGCATCACAACAAAACTCTACAACTCAAAGTACTTTATTTAAGAGGCTCAGGAGCCATACATAACATATCCATACAGATAGGGTCACATGACCCAACACTCAAGTCATACAAACATACAAGCACATGCGGAAGCAAACTAGTCAGATACAGGACTCTAAAAAGAAAAGAAAGCTTGTTGAAGCCCTTCTATCTCTGAGTGGCCCTTCACAAGCCTTGGATCACCACACAGGTGGCTAGTTCACTCGTCGATGTCAAGGTCTACATAAAACCCATCGGAGGGCGGTGTTGTCGTCTGAAAACATTAATTAAGCAAACATGAGTGCGGAGGTACTCAACAAGTCTTCTAGCAGAATCCTATCATACATGCACATTCTCAAGAAGGTGGTGGAGTTATTTGCAACAAGCCAGCTTTGACTCTTGGCTAAGCTATCCTCGTGACACCACTTGAAAAGCATTTATGCACTACAGTCCACTATTCACCATCACAATACTCCACAGTGGATCCTCTCGTTAACCCCACGAGAGGGCCATCATGACACTCACACTATCTTGAGGCTTTTAGTAGTATCCATTTACTTGTCTATGAACTGTTATAGGCAACCAGAGTCCTTCTCCGTGGATCACGGCTATTGAATAGATCATATTAACCTGCGGGTGTACTTCTTCACCTGCGCTCTCACCACTTACCGCCGTTTACACGACATGTACTCGGCAACCTTCAGCGAAGCCCAGCGTGGGTGTCGGCCCAGCCTACCTAAACACTCAAGTCCCTAGTCCGGGTTTATCGCCTATTCGGGTTCCATCCATTGGGAGTCGGTCGAGGTTTCCCCTACTTGACCCCGAGCGATGTGCGAGGTTCGAGATACCAAGCGGGCATTCGGTACACGGCCACGGTGTATCTACTGCATCATAGCCCACCCTAAGGTCGGCGCTCATACGGTCTCAACACATATCCTACAAACACGAAACTAGTTGCAACTCTTGGACTGAGAACAAGGGTGGTTAATAAGCGAGAGGGTCCATTGGTTTGGGCCCAATGCGTGGTAATAGCTATTTCATGGATCACAAACCAGAACTCAGTTCTTAGGGGCGGCTTCAATACAACCCAACATGTACTCCTACATGGCCTCTCATCGATACCTTTACCAAAAGCGTGTTCAACACTTTCACTCTCGAACCCGACACAACCTTTCCTCCAGTTCATCATCCCGATGAGCGGACGACACAACTCTAAGCATAGCAAGCATAGCATGGTAGGAATCACAAACATGGCTCAATCAACTCCTACACATACTAGTGGGTTTCATCTAATTCTTGTGGCAATGTGAGGTCATGCAAAGGAAGTGGGTTCAACTACCGCAGCACACAACAGTTTGAATCGCGTTGTCTTAATCACGATAAACAAAGCGAAGCGAGAACATGGGTTTGTATCGGAATGATCAATGGGTTGCTTGCACGATGTAGTGGTGGTAGGATCTGCCCTTGACGGATATTGGGATTATCCTCGGGCCAGAACCTATCACGAAAGACACGAAAATAAACACACATGGCAATATGCAACAATATGATGCATGCTATGATATGGCAATATGAATGTGTGTTGGCCTAATGCAAGCTGGAACAAGGGATGAACTCATTTGAATCAAATACTCAAATGTTAGCTCATTAACATAGCCATAAAGGTGCATTATCTTAATCTTCTTAAACAGCAAGGTTAACTTGTTCTATCATGCATGAAACCTTAACCAATGGATATAATGGATTTTTTGATCATTTTCATATATAAAACTTTGCATTTGGATTCTGATTAATTTCTATGAATTTTTGTAGTTTGAACTATTTTCTAGAATTTCCTATAACGAGAATAATTCGATAATTCATTCTTTGCGTCGACAATCGTCGAGGATGACGTCGAGGGTCAACAGGGCGTCTGGTCAAACTGACAGTGGGTCCCGTGTGTCGGTGTAATTAGTTTAACTAAATATTAATTAAAACTAATCTGATTAGTTTAAATGAGGCCCACATGTCATTACCGGAGAGTCAACTAAAGACACCGTGGTCAGCGAAGGGTTAGCGAGGTCAACTTCGCGGCGTTTAGCCCGGCGAAGCAGGCCAGCGGCGAAATGGGTTTAGCGTTCGGCAACCAAATGAACAGCGGGAGGTGTCTGGTGGTAGGGAACAAGCGCAGCTCTTGGTGGCGTTAGTTGAGCTCGGGGTGGTGAAGCGGGCAGCGGCGACCTTGGCGGCAGCCGGAGTTGGTGATGGCGAACTCGGGGCTACGGTGTGCGGTGAGTCGTGAAGTGGTGGTTGAGGCTTCTGGCAGTGCGGTGAGCATGTTGGACACGAGGGTGACGGTGGATGGCGGGAACGTCGTCGGCGAGCTCCATGGCGGCGCGTGCGGTTGAGCTCCGTGCGGTCGCTATGAGGCTCGGGAACAAGAAAGGAAAGGAGGGGAGGTAGCTAGGCTCATGGAGAACTCGAGGAGGCAGCGCGGTGCGGTCGGGGAGCGGGTCTGGTGCGGCAGCTGACGTCGAAGAGGATCTCCAGCGGCAGCCCAGTCAGGCGGAGTTAGTCTGAGAGGCCTCGGGCCCTGCTGGCCTTCGAGGCTCGGCTAGCTCGGCGAAGGAGGGGCGTGAGCTCCTGAGACAGCAGAGGAAGGTGCAAGGTGACGGAGGCGCGACTCTGGCGGCAGTGCAGCTGCAGTGGTGTCGGCCATGGCGTGGGAGGCGGCGGAGGAGGCTGGGAGGAGGAGAGGTGTCTGAGGCTCGGGGAGAGAGAGGAGTGTTCAGCGTCGGCAGCTCGGTGAGGAAGCAGCGGCGACCAGTGCGTGTACGCATCTTTGTGCTCGCCGTCAAGCACTACCTGCACTGGCCAAGCCAAGCAGCTTTTGGCTGGCTTGGTGGCTGGGCTGGGCAGCGAGTGGGCAGGTTAGGTGGCGCCAGGTAAGGTTTTCCATTTCTGTTTCCTTTTTCTATTTTCTGTAACTTTGTGGACTTTCTAAAAATACCTAAACAACTCCAAATTCACCAAACACACTGGTCCTTAGTTGGAATATTTCCGGCATGGAACATTTTAGTTTGGGATTATTTGGGCATTTGAAATATTTTATATAATTTAAATGCCCAAACTCAAATCTTATGATTTAATTCAACAACCTTAGGATGACCTAGAAAATTGTGCACCACTTTTGGCGGAGGCTACGAACCAAAGCAAAGGTGATGAGCATTTTAGAAGGGCATTTCAGGTTCATTGAAAATAATTTTAGTAAGCCCAGTTGGATTCAAAAGGGGTTACGGGGTTCTGTCTTCCCCATTTCAAATTTCGATGAAAGTTAAACATGATGCAACACACTAATGCATGGACTAGCTAGGATGTGACAACTCACCCCCACTCAAAGAATCTCGTCGAGATTTAGGATCCGTTCTTGAAAAAGGTGGGATACTCAAGTGAAGATGATCCTCCCTTTCCCAAGTTGCTTCTTGCTCGGAATGGTTTGACCATTGAACCTTTAGAAACTTGATATTACGGCGTCGAGTGATGCGCTCGGCGATTAAGAATCTGAGCGGGATATTCTCGATAGGTGAGGTTATCTTGGAGATCAATTTTTTCGTGGTCCACTCCACGGATAGGATCCGAAACAACGCTGAGTTGGGAAGCGTGGAAGACATCATGGACTCGGAAAGATGCGGTAGTTCAATTGGTAGGCAACTTCTCCTCGTTTGGCAAGAATCGAAAGGGTCCAATGTAACGAGGACCAACTTGCCTTTGATACCCGAATCGATGGGTTCCCTTCAAAGGAGTAACCCGAAGGTAAGCCTTCGCCAATTTCATAAGCCATAGGCTTATGCTTGCGATCATATTGGCTCTTTTGACGAGATTGGGCTGTTTTCAATTTCTCATGAATAACGTGAACCTGCTCTTACGCTTCTGAATCATATCCGGGCCAAAAGTTGTCTCTCCCGGTTTACGACCAGTTAAGAGGCGTTCGACATTTCCGTCCATAAAGAACTTGAAAGGAGCTTTGCCCAAGCTAGCTTGATAACTATTGTTATAAGCGAACTCGGCGAATGGAAGGCATTTCTCCCAATTCATGCGAAAGAGATGTGAAGCTTCGAAGCATATCCTCTAGGATTTGATTGACTCGTTCTACTTGACCACTTGATTGAGGATGGAAGCGGTGCTAAAGGAGAGCGAGTTCCCATAGCATTTGGAAACTTTCCCAAAATCGAGAGGTGAAAGACTTCCACGGTGCGAGTTAATCTCAATGGAACACCATGAAGAGATACTATTAGAGAGATGTACAAATCAGCTAGCTGGCTAGCGGTTATACTCTCGAGCGGGTAGGAAGTGGGCTACTTTGGAAGGCGATCGGCGACAACGAAGATAGCATTATTCCCTCTCTTGGTCTGGGAAACCGGTAATGAAATCCATACCGATTTTATCCCATTTCCATTCGGGAATAGCCAAAGGTTGAAGGGTACCCAGCAGGCCGTTGATGTTACCTTTAACTTTCGACGACGACGCGTATGATTAGCAATGTATTGAGCGATTTCTCTCTTCATCCTAGTACACCAAAACCTCTGGCGTAGGTCTTGATACATTTTAGTACTACGGGATGAATGGTGAGAGGAGATTCATGAGCTTCCTTAGGATCAATCGCCTCGGGTTGCGCACCTTAGGAACCACTAGGCGGTCTCAAAGAACCGACACCTTGTTCATCGATGGAGAAACATACTGCGACTCCTTTCTTGATGTTTCTCTTGATCGCGGAAATTCCGGATCTACCTTCGTGCCTTGATGATCTGATCCGTAAGGTAGGTTTACGCCACCGAGGTGGAAAGAAATCCTCGAGGAACAATGTGAAGGTTAAACTTACGAAATTCCTCGTGGAGAAATGGTTGACTTTGTTGTAACATCAGATTGTTACAATAAGATTTGCGACTTAGTCGTCAGCCATGACATTAGCTTTGCAGGGTGTAAGATATTCCTAAGTCGTAATCTGTAATCCTTTCGACCGCGTCTTTGCACGAGATTCAAATCCGGTTGGGTGAAGATATATTTCAGACTTTGGTGATCGATGTAAATTTACATAGCGATTACCAAGAAGGTAATGTCGCCAGGTTTTGAGTGCATGAACCCTGCTGCAAGCTCTAGATGGTGTGTGGGATAGTTATCCTCATGTGGGCGTAAGCTGTCGAGAAGCGTGAAGCAATCACATGACGATCTTGCATGAGTATGCAACCTAGTCCTTGTCGCGGCGTGCAATAGATAATAAAGTCCTTAGAAAAATCTGGTGGAACAAATGCGGGAGCGGATGTCGGCGTCTTTTCAGTTCAAAGCTGAACTTCGCCTAATGGCGTCCATTCGAACTTTTATCTTTCTTGAGGAGTTCGGTTAGAGTTTAGCAACTTTAGAGAAATTCTCGGCGAAGCGGCGGCAATAGCTCGCTAAACGAGGAAACTCGAACTTGCTTGACCGATTCAGGTGGAGTCGATCAGGGCGGCTTGAACTTCGCTTCGGGATTGACAGCAATGCCCCGAGATTACATGGCCTAGATAGGTCACTTACGGTAACAAAATTCACACTTAGAGAATTTGGCATAAAGGCGGTGCTCTCGAGTTTCATCAATACTAGCCTTAGATGTTGGCATGTTCTTCCTCATTCTTGGAGTAGATGAGTATATCATCGGTATACCACGGCAATTTATCCAAATACTCCATGAAGATTGAGTTCAT
>JAHIAM010011474.1:0-16134 GCA_021605205.1 Aegilops longissima
TCCTTTAAACGGTGATATCTCGGATAGGCTGCCTGCTCCAAGGCAGGTTATTCCCACTCCCAAGCTTTGGTGAGGCGTGGTGTTGTCTCACTTCCCTCGAGGCTAGGCTTCCAGCGGACCCCTTGGAGGGCTCATGTTTTATTATGGGTTGGAATTTCACGACTTGGCTCAGTCCATCCTCCACATCTCATCGTTCATTGTGCGTGTGAAGCCTTCCTCCGTATTACTCCTCACTTGGTTGTGGCTTAAGACCTTCAAGGTGGGCGAAGATGATCAAGGGAACCATGCGTGCAAAGGTCTGTTATAAGCAAGAATCTGGCGCTCCATGGCAGGCTCTTTTCAAGGGAGTTCAGCTTATGGCGAGTGGTTTATATCACAGCTCGGGGGCACCAAGTGGGTGGCTCCACCTGCCTTTGCTGGGTCCCCACCACAACTAAGCGTCGTGGGTCAACAAAGGTTTAGCGGGGGCCGTCAAGGGCGTGCCCTTGTTGCGAGGCCGCGTTGAGATCTCCTAGAAAAAGCGCTGTTCAAAGATATCTTCGATATTTTGATAAATCGGCCGATTATAAAGCTTACCGTTATCGCCATAAGATAAATCGTCCGATAAATCAGCGATATGGCGATAAATCACCGATATGCCGATAAATGGCGATTACCCTTATCATGAATTACCGATAAGTTCGATAAGCGATATCCCCAACATTGAAAGAGACATCAATCGGTGAAGTAGTGCGCGGGTCATGTTGATTCACTTTTGAACCAAATGTAAGCCCCTTCGCTTTGTGGGAGTTTAATCCGGAGGGACCACGAGCCCTCAACATTTCTGGGCGACACCCATGGATATGTACAAATTGTTCTTGGATCACAAGCAATGTTGGGACTCGACCGAGGCGGAGTCTGAGCTGCAATGGATACTCAAGTAAGTAGCCACTGTGCCGGACACACTATCTGTATACTTATCATAAAATTGCCCTTAAAAGAGCTGTCCCTTAAACATGAGTGGATAAGCGAAAGCAAAGCTAATCAAGTGTCCGTCCCCTCCACGAGACCACGCGGATCCCATTTAACGAGGATCTTTGGAGGTTGCCCTTTGGAAGAAGGCGAAGAACAAAGGCTACGCCTCCCGAAGGAGGTTGTCGGGAAAGGAGGAATAAAAATTCCTCTATCCGGGGAGAAGAGGACCGCCTCTGAAGACCGGAGACCATGGTCTCAAAGCGGAAAAATCTTGTCGGAGGTCTGCGGGGATGCCTCGGCCTTTGGCCCCAAGGGATCAGCCCTCCACCGAGCTTTAAGTAGAGAGGGAGTTTTAAAATGAGGACATCCCTGTTCTGTTTATGAGGAAGATAACGAAATTTTACCTTATAGTTCGGATCTCGCCCTTCTCGTGAGCTCATCTTGAGGATCTTAATCAGGAGATGATGGAGCGGAATGCCTCCCCTGCTGTACCGCCTTGCGTGAGGCGACCTGAGTGTCATCGCGGAGGGTTTCTCGAATTGGCGGGGCGGAAGGCATCGTATGGCCCCCAAAGCCCTCCGTGTCCGGCCTTGAAAAAAGGCCATCGACGGCTTCGGCCCGTCCGGTGCATGGTCGGAAGGTGAAGGATCGCTCGGGACATCTATCTCGAGAAGAACAACGTGCGTTGATGGATGCGGTGATTGAAAGGATTTCATCCATGGAGGCGGGTTATGCGAGGCCCGGGAGTTCTTGGGGTTTTGAGTGCGTGAAATGGTGTACCTTTTGGAGTTCATATATATAAGATGCCTGTGTAGATAGTAGCCCACGAGACTCGTCGTTGTCAAAAAATGACGCGCGAGATCATAATCCAGGTATAATATCGCCCTTCCTATGTGGGTGGCGAAGTGTTGATGGCTAGCGGTTGATGGATTGCCGAGCTAAAGTGGCAACTTGATGTGGCGAGATCCGACATCGCTTTCAACAAGCGGCAGCGAGCACAAGGTATGTAATTTCTCCGAAGACACCTAGTAAAGGCTTGATGCCGCATCTTACAACATGTATGCTTGATGCGAGATGGTGCGCTGCCATGGAGAACCTTGGTGGAACTTGCGAGCCAAGGCAGGCAGGGAAAGCGTCGGCTGCCTTAAAGTAATTTGAAAGCGAACAGTGCTCCTCCAACAAAAGGAAATGGCGAGATGGCTGTGAAGTTGAAGAATGCTGCCGACGCTGCAAGCTTCTTTAAAAAGGAAGATCGGGCGGAATAGAAGGACTGGTGAAGGCCACTACTCGAGGCCAGGATACTCCTGCGATGAGAGCTATGAAGGAGGACTCGTCGGGCGGAGATATCACGGTTTGGAAAGCCCTTTATCTGCGGATGAAGTTCGGGGATCCTAAATATGCTTTGTTGGACCGGTGTGGAGTCGTGAACACTTATACGGACTTGGCGGCGAGTGCCGGGATCCGACGAACCTTCGAGATCAAAGGATCATGAAGTGGAAAAGCTTTTGGTCGCAGTTCCACAATCCGGGCGCCCACTTCCATTAACCGACCGTTTGGCGCATGGGGAGCTGAATAGGTTATCCGGACTCGCCATGAAGTATGTCGTGAGTCATATGGGGAAAGGCCGGCGAAGAGTTATTTTAGCTTGGTGCAGCAGTTCCTTGTGCGGTGCGCATATAATGCAATGAAGAGGTCACGTGCATAGAGGGTGCGGATGGCTCTTGCCGTGTCAAAACATCTTGGCGAAATGAATGCCATGTGTTGCATCCCAAGATTGGACGGAGGCGAGTACGCGACACTATTTTAGGGAAGTTCTGGGCGCTCGTTTAATAGAGCCGATTCTTTCGAAGGATATTATGTTGAATAACATGTATTATTGTAAAACAATGTTTGAGGAATATAAAAGCTTTTTATACTTGTGCCTTCAAAATTAAAATACCTCTGTTGCGCGTTAATGTATGTATATATACACGAAGATGGCAGTCTTGACCCATTACGCATATAATGCGGGGTGTTATGGCGCATTTTCACACTTGTCAATGTCTTGGTCCTATTAAGGAGGTGATAAGCGCAGCGAACTAACAACAGACTATAATGCTTTATCACTTTCCTTAGCCATAGGAGTTTGGCGGTGGGGCTACTATATAGCCCCTAGGGGTACGCTCACCCGAATTGGCGGCGTGTGTGTGGCGAAGCGCCCGCCGTTATCTGGAGAATCCTAAAGATTCGGGGGTCATCAGTGGTTGACCAGTCTCACGCTATATCATGGCATCAGTTTTGCTTTCTCTACTAAGGTGCTCTTTGGCGAACGAGAACTGTCGCGATAGTTCTCCTGGTGCCGCCTTAGCGATAAGCGAGCGTAAGCAGCAAAACATAGAGCCTGAACCAACATTTGACCAAAGACATGATTGAACTGATGCATATAAGGAAACTTCATGACGCGAACACTCCCTAAGGTATGGTCTTTATAAACAGGCTGAACAGCGCCCTTGGTAATAAGCCCGGTGTCGTGCGCGCAAAATTCGGCGTGGCCACATGCCAAGAGCCAGCCTCCTCCTCGGTTATCCAAAAAGGGGATGTGTATCAACAAGAGACAGTAAAAAGGTTTACGTGGGGTCTTAATCTAAAAGAATCCTTGGAGCAGGTCCCTCGCGCCTCGCTTTGTGTCTCGTTGTGCCGTATCACGGATGGGTGTATACGGTGTTCATCTGTAAAGAGAAACTTAGTTGAAAAGATCGTCGAAAATGTATGTTATATTAAATAAACAAAGTATAATTCAAAAATGGGTAAAATTAGGCTTTATTGTCTCTTGTTGTACATCGCGGAGCCCTTGTCTTTGGGGTGTCGGCTATAAGCCCTTGTATGTTTGCGGACTCGTCTAGCCATGTCCAGAGTCAGCGACCTATTTAGGTGCTTTGATTAGTAAGCGGTTTAGTGTGTGGCTGTCAAGGCAGCCCGTATTCAACTCGAGGAACACTCGATATTTCCCTTTAATGAGATGATGCCTCGACGGGCATTTTAAGCGTAAGAGATGCATAATGCGGTATTGCGTTAAAAGCGTAAAGCTTAGCGTCGAGTGTTGATAGCTACTTGTAAATGGGGCGATGTGGAAGGTTAGCTTTTGGGGAAGTTGTCGGGGGCGAACATAACTTCTAGCGGGAGAGAACCCTACAATGGGCATCGGGCTGGCGTTACCCTTGAAAGAAAGTGTTGCTATGGCGAATTTTTGTTGGGTCTATCCCCATTTTGCGGTGTGTCTGATATAGAGTTTAGATCCTTGCCCGTCCATTAGGACTTGTGTAAAGTGGAGTCATCAATTATGGGATCTAATATCAAGGCAGTCCAGCCTGCGTTCGGATACTTCTAGAGTAATCCGATGGTCGAAGGTGATTGGTTTTGACAACCGTGGCGGGACTCCTCTGGGATAGGCCGTGTAGCGTATCTCTCTAGGCACCTGTTTTCCCTTTTGTCACGTGAAGTGATTTTCTGTTTTGACTTCTTGTGGGAAATTCTTTTGTTTCGGTGCTCTACTTGTGGGGTTCGTCATCGTCCTCGCTTGGTGTGTGAGCCTTGTGTTGGCGTTGAGTTTGTCGGTTGCGAAGACCCAACAATCTTGTGGGTATGGTTTGCGGGCTTCCAGGATCTTGTGGATTTGGCATATCTTGTCCAAGATTTTGTTTAGGTTAGATAGCTCGTCCTGTTATCCTTGAGGGCAGCTTTTTGATTCTGCCGAGCTTTTGAATCCGGCGTTATTGCGTGCTCTTGGGCTGTTTCCCTTGGTCGGTGGTCCTTGCTGCGTCGCGGTTTCCGTTCCATCCCTAACTTGGATGTACTTGGGTCGTGGTATTGCATCTTGCCAACGGCTATCCTCTCCTGCATAAGCGGGTCATGAGGCTTATTAATCGGCCATTATTCTTGGCTTTTCTTGGCGAGGTGCTGGACCATTAAATCTCGACGGTGTTTGAAACTGCTAAGGCTTGCGTCCGAGACGATCGACTATCTGGTTCTTTTAGTAAGAAATTTGTTCCAATTTCGGGCTGACTCTCGGGTTGTTGAGTTATATGACTTAAATCGTCGCATCCGGAGGTCGGGCATAGTCCCTTAATTTGCCCAAAAGCATCCTTGAGCTCTTCCCAACTTCCAATGGTGTTTTCGGGAAGGCTTTTAAGCCAATGCGGGCTGGCCCTTTGAGCTTGAGGGTAAGTATTTTTATGGCGTGGAGGTCATCTCCTCTAGCCATGTGTATATGGAGGATATAATCCTCAATCCAGACTCAAGTGTTGTTCCGTCCTATGCCTCTATGTTTACGGGCTTGAATCATTGGAAATTCATGGTCCGGCACCTCATCGGTGAAACATAGGGGTGTGCGGCACCCTATATTTGGTGTGCGTGATGTTGGATACTTGTTGCGTTGCATTGCTTACTAGAGCTTGCTTTCTTGGCCCGTAGATAGATCTTTGGGCCATCTTTTGATGTGAATCCTTATGCGGATCGCGTCTTTGGCTTGTGTCTGGCGCCATTTGCGCTCTATGTTGCCATGGGGTTGTTTATCCGACGGGTGGCTTCCTTATTTTTTGATTGCGGGGCTCTAAGGCCTCCTCATCAAATCGATAATTTTTGCCGGATAGCTCTTTGTGTGGCGGTATCGCCGTTTTGTCTTGTGTTGAGTACTTTGCTCCATCTAATTCTAGTGCATCTTAGTTGTTTGAGCTTCACCTTTTTCGGAGCTCTGCGGATGGCGAGCCTTTGTGGAAGTTCTTCTGCTCCGGCAACTTGTCCGGTGAGTCGTCGGACTATTATATCACCAAGACGGAGTTGTTGGTTTGTTTATCAAGTTGCCCTGTTTGAATGATTTGCTTTCGATGGCATGTTAATGGTCGCCCGGTTAAGCCCTTTCGTGGCTGGGTCGAATGGCTCTTGTCTCTGTCGAGTGCGGTTTAAATGGCGCTTACGCCCGCTCTACTTCTTTTAGGAGCGATCCTCGTTCGTCCCTTTGTTCCTCGTTCGTTTCTTTTAGGTGTGTCCACCATGTATACATCATGAGATGAGGTGGTTGTCTAGTGCCCTATAAGTTGGTTCTGATAAGTCTCCTACATACGTCCCATACCGTCGATGTCTTTGGAGTCAAGTCGAGCATGTCGGTTAAATCATCGGCAGTTGGCTCTGAAGTGGGTGGTGGGTGGGCTTTGAATTTCTTGTCATCCGCATCCCAACCTTGTTGACCATAGTCGGCGGGCTCTCCCGATAAAGAGAGAGACTTTAGTGAATTGAGAATGTAGCCAAAAGAGTCTTTGAAAAGATGTTGGGCAGTGAACTCCATGATCGTTTCGGATTCGATCGGCGGCGGAAGGTTGGTCAGGAGAAGTGCACCGGGTTACTCGCGAAGGCAAGGCTGGTGTTAAGCGATCGCCATAAGTTGCAGCCCCGGTGTCCACCACGATCCTCGATTAGCGGATCGGCTCGAGCTAAAGTCGGGGCGGACAGGTCAGCCTCGAGGCCTTTCGAAGGAGCTAGATCATGCCCATCGTGGCGGTCTTGGCGCTTCGGCTGTAGCTCGAACCGTCGAAGATCCAGTCTCGCGGATGTCGGGTGTAGTTCAAACTTCCAAATCGACGATGGCGGGTAGCTTCGATCTGCTCCGGATGGCCAATTGGCCCAGGTGCAAAGCCGCCAAATCGAAGATCTTTTGGAAGAAAAGTCTCACCTGGACATATCGTTGTTGATGATCGAAGGAGCCATCGGCCTAAAGATGCGACAAGGAACTCTCAATAAACACCAATGTCGGTGTCAAAATCGGCGGATCTCGGGTGGGGTCCCGCGTGGCCTAGGCGGATGGTAACGGAGACAAGGGACGATGTTTTACCGGTTGGGCCCTCTCGATGGAGGTAAAACCCTACTCTGCTTGATTAATATTGATGATATGGGTAGTACAAGAGTAGATCTACCACGAGATCGAGAAGGCTAAACCTAGAAGCTAGCCTATGGTATGATTGTTGTTAGTCCTGGACTAAAACCCTTCGGTTTATATAGACACCGGGAGGCTAGGGTTACAGTCGGTTACAATGGGAGAGATCTACATATCGGTATTGCCAAGCTTGCCTTCCACAAGAAAGTCCCACCGAACATGGGGCGAAGTCTTCAATCTTGTATCTTCATAGTCGAGTCCGGCCAAAGGTTATAGTCGAGGCTATCCGGACACCCTCTAATCCGGGACTCCCTCACCGTCGTTGACGGGAGGATCCGTGGGAAAGAGCATGACCGGACCCGTTGCGAGCTTGATTTTCTTCCTCATCATGTTTCTACGCATTTGGAGTCCGTCAGCTCTGGGAACCCGGGACAGGCCCTTCTCTTTCCGAGGTGAGCCGCATGGGGATTAGGATCAAAATTTGGGGCCGCCACCAAGTTGGTGTTGGCTCGGTGATATAGAACCACCCGATTCCACCTTTATGTTCTCCACGAGCCTTGAGCCGGTGGCGTTGGGCATTTGCCACCATGGCGCCTCCGCACTCCGCTTTTGGCGACCACCACCTTAGGTTTAACATTGAAGGTCTTGACCCGAGGCTGAAATGTAGTTGGTTGTGGAGGAAGGCCTCGCACATGACGATAACGCCAGATGTTGAGGATGAAATTTGGGGCGGATCATGAAAGTCCAGCCCGTAGTAGAACATGTGCCGCGGACAAGCGGGTGGAGGAAATCGATCCAGCGGACAAAGTGGGTGGAAAACCACCCTCTCATGGGGTTACGGGTAGGGATGATTTGCCCCGCATCAGCAGCCGTCTGCGATATCCATGACCAGGTATCCGGCTCCCGCAGCTTTGTGATGTTCTCTTCGTAGCGGAGAGCATCTACCCCCTCGGACATGCTTGGAGTGGTTTGAGGAAAAGCGAACTTGGTATTTGGAGCTCGAAGTCTTAAGAATGGATGAAGCTAGGAGGAAGAAGGTGTAGGTGAAAAGGGTGAATCCTTGTCCCTTTATAAGGCGGAAGAAGGCTATCGCCTCCCCACCTATCTGGTAAAATCGCTTATTCCCCAAGCGTCATAATTGATGGCGTGGCTGGTACCCACCCGTATTGATGAGAATCCGTGATAAGGGGAACGATCTCTTGACAAGGCGTGCCAAGAACTGCCTGCATCGTGTTGTGGCTGGTTTAACAGTTGAATAATGACCGGGCCGTGGTGTGATGTCATCTGCAAAATCGTCGTGAATTGGATTTAATAGAATATTATTCTCTCTCACGGTGGTATGTGGAATTTGTTTTGGAGCCGGACACTATCCTTGTGTTGAAATCTTCTATGGAGTATTGGAGGAACCCACCTTGCAATGCGAAGACAATCTGCGGAGGACTCATCGTCATTGAAGCCTGGTTAGAGACTCTTGAGGGAGTCTGGATTAGGGGTTCCTCGGACAAGGACTATATCCTTTGGTCGTCTTGTTGAACTATGAAGATACAAGATTGAAGACTTTGTCCGTGTCGGATGGGACTTTCCTTGGCGTGGAAGGCAAGCTTGGTCTGGGAATGTAGATCTCCTCCTTATGGCGACCTGTGTAACCCTAGCCCCGGTTGTTTATATAAACGGAGGGTTTAGTCAATATACAACAACAATCATACCATAGGCTAGCTTTTGGGTTTAGCCCTCTGATCCGTGGTAGATCAACTCTTGTAATACTCATATCATCAAGATCAATCAAGAAGGAAGTAGGGTATTACCTCCATCGGCGGGACCGAACACAGGTAAACATTGTGTCCCTCCTCTGTACCATCCACCTTAGGCGACAGTTGGGACCCCTACCGAGATCCGCGGTTTGACACGGCAGTGGTCATGATAATCTTGAGGATGCTTGGACTTGGTCATCTTTCACTTCACAAGCTCCACATAGATGGTCCTTGAGAATTTGACACCTCGATGCCAATGGCGTGCTTCTTCTTGGCAGTGTGTTAAGTTCCTCATGCGGCCTGATCTAGTTTCGATACCATAACCAGCCTTGAAGCTTTTGCAAGTGGACATGTGGCAGCTATGGTCTGAGAGAAATCAACAATATACAAGTCTCCTCTCATAAAGCCTTCAAAGACTTTGGAATTGTCGATTCCATGATCCTGTTAATGATATTTGCCAAAGATAACAACCATATCAAGATTACAAAGCATTGAGAGCAGGACATGAGGTTGAATCTTGAGGACTCGACAAGCATGAATTTGTCCATGTGTAGATCCTTTGAGATCGCAACCCTACCTGACCGAATACCCTTTTTTTCCTTTTCGGCGTGGTGATACTTGAATCGATGGAGATAAAGCAATGTCCATCAATAAGTTCTTTCAGCGGTCATGTGATTTGTACATCCACTATCGAGGACCCTCGGTAGCTTTGGGTAGATCATCCTTGGCACCTTTTGCCATGAAGCAATGGGTGGGAGCATAGTCATCGTCGCCTTCATCAGCGATGTTGGAAGTCATTTTCCTCGAGTTGAAGATGGACCTTGGCGAAAGCGATGGCGAGGCTGCTGCCACAGAATCGACTCCTCAGTTCCTCCCTTCCTCATTTCCTCAGTTCAACCCGAGTCCATTTCCTTGCCAATGAATGCGGGCCTTTTGGAGCTGCTCTTCTTGTGAGATGAAGACTTTGAAGATTTTGACGATGAGGACTTTGAAGATTCTTCTTCTTCTTGAGTCATCGAACTATCATCCTTGTCTTCTTCTTCTTCTTTGATTCCTTCTCCGAGGACAATCGGTAATGTAGTGACCATGTTTCTACATTTGTGGCAAGTTCTCTTCTTGTAGTCCGGGATGAGAATCGATCTCATATCATCACCTCTTGAAGATTTTCCAGCGACCCGTCTTGAGAACTTGGAATTTCCTCACGAATTGCTAGTTCGGCTTCAGTTCTTGGTCAAACTGCTACGAATCCTCTTCTTGATTAGGAGGCGCCTTGGCCTTGTCTGCGTGATCTTGATAGCTTGGTCCATGGAGGTCTCTCTTCTCGCAAGTTGGAACTCATGAGTATTTAGCCTCTCGAGGATATCAACATGATCAAGTGACTTTAGTCTCCACGTTCTTGAATCATCCTTTGCAAGTGTGTCGAATGAGGAATCAAGCGATCTCAGCAATTTCTCCACCACCTCATGGTCGGTGATGTTAGTAGTGAAGGAAATATGCCCTAGAGGCAATAATAAAGTTATTATTTATTTCCTTATATCATGACAAATGTTTATTATTCATGCTAGAATTGTATTGACCGGAAACATAATACATGTGTGAATACATAGAACAAGCAGTGTCACTAGTATGCCTCTACTTGACTAGCTCGTTAATTAAAGATGGCTATGCTTCCTAGCCATGGACAAAGAGTTGTCATTTGATTAATGGGATCACATCATTAGGAGAATGATGTGATTGACTTGACCCATTCCGTTAAGCCTTTCGATGTTTAGTATGTTGCTTAGCTTTCTTCATGACATATACATGTTCCTATGACTATGAGATTATGCAACTCCTTCGGAGGAACACTGTGTGCTACCAAGCGTCTGGCTGCGGGTGATTATAAAGGTGCTCTGGTGTTCTGAAGGTACTTGTTGGGTTGGCGTATTTTGAGATTAGGATTTGTCACTCGATTGTCGGAGAGGTATCTCGGGCCCTTTCGTAATGCACATCATTAAGCCTTGCAAGCATTGCAACTAATGAGTTAGTTCGGGATGATGTATTCGGCAGTAAAAGACTTGCGTAGGAGTTGAACTAGGTATTGAGATAAGCGATGAATCTCGGGCAAGTAACATCTTTGGACCAGACAGAATGGATCAAGTCTCGTGCCGATGTCATCCCGGATCGTTCTTTGACACCACCGATGCCGAAGGATTTATAGCAGTACGATCACACTTATTACATCGTTGTCCAAAGGGGCTTATTACAATAATATGGCAAGGCCATCTAATGATAACAATGGAAGGCTTGGAAGATAAGTGAGTCCATCAACTCCATCGGCATCATGAGTATAGAACCCGACCTAACACCTTACTAAAGAAAATCTACGTGAAAGTTGCAGCCAACAAGTCGCACATGGAATATCTTTGCAATGTAACATAAAACAATGAAGAAATAAGCCTATACTACATGCATATATGGCTGGTGGTAAGGCTCTCTGATTTACATTGCATAAAGCTGATTTTCCCTACATCAAAGGAATAATTTTATTTAACTATCATGGTGGTTGTTAAACATTGAGAATGGTTTGACATCCTCAATCCCAATTAAAAGTACTCATCAAAACCCAATACATTTATTAAAGTAACATGTTGAGATTCCATGATATTCAATTACCGGATACTCAAATTGTCCATAACGGGGACCACGGCTAATCATGATTAGTTTATACACTCTGCGAGGTTTCTTTTTCCCCACAAGATTGATCGCCTCGCTTGGTTCTGCTTCTGGTGTTTGAAAGCGGATGGCCGAGACATAGTCTTCGAGCGCTAGCACCTTACATGTGGGTGAACCGTACCAACCTACATCCCCTACATCAGCTAGCCTACCTGAGTTAGCACAACCTACTCAACTTCCTGAGCCCATAATTGGCTTTGGCTGCACGGAAGTTTCGGTTTGAATAATCTTATGATCCTTGGAGCACAGGTGGCGGTCCAGAAATCTGAGGCAAGTCTGATAAACCGGTGCCTCAATCCACCCGGATGTGTGTTTAGGTTGCCACCTTAGATAAACCATTAATTAACAATCTCACATCTGTCATGGATATTCACTCACCCAATCCCGTCTACATAGCATGGCATAGACAAGCGTAAATAACTCCCAAGGTTTCATAAGTAAAAGGAATAGGTACTACCTCAATCTACTTCCCGAACCCACAATTTAATTTGATCCTAAACATGCAAGTGTTTGAGGTTTGATCTAATGCATAAAAAGCTGGGTAGTAGAAAAGGTATGATCAAGTGTTACTTGCCTAGCGATGATCCATGAGACCTAGAGATTGAAGTAACAAGGCGCCTCGGGTGATCTAACGAGACAAACAACAAGCATACAATAAGTACTCATCTAATGCGGAAATCTCGAATAAAGATCTAACCAAAAGTTCAACTTAAGAACCCTGGTTGCAAAGAATGAATCAAAATAAACATCGAAAGTCGAAACTCGAGAGAACGTCTCGGTTTAGATCTGAAACTAAGTCAAATTTCGTGCAAAACTCGTGAAAGTAGGGTAGTGGGCAGGCGGTTTAATTCTGAAACTCAGGCACTTGAATCACTGATTCCGATAAGCGAGCAAGAAATAAAACAGATTTGAAAATCGGATGGAAATCGAATCGGAAAATAGGGATTAAATCCGATTAAAAGAAAACGGAAGCGGATTAAATAGCGGACGTTAGATTAACAGAACTAATCCAAGAACCGTTCATTAAACAGCGGTTCGGTGAGCGTTGTTAAATAAGAAACCAAAAAAATAAAACCAATCTAGGTTTTGAAAAAAACCGAATATCTAAAAAACGGATCGGTCTTTAGGAAAACGGATCGGGCAGGCAATGGCTACCTCGTGAGGTCGCCGGGCCGTAGCGTGAGGCAGTCGAGGCTGAAGCTCCGAGAGGCTCGAGTGGAGGGGGCGGAGGTGGGGTATTAGAGGGTGGGGCTTGGGGAAGGGGCCGAGGGGGCGGTGGGGGGGGGCGCGTGAGGGAGACAGCGAGGGGGGTGGGCGGGAGGGCCTGGAGCCCGGGGAAGCGTTTTTTAAACAAAACTAAGCGGTTAAAAATACCAAATGAACTCCAAATTTAATAAAATAAATTTTCGACTCCTAAAATAGTCGAACAAAATGAACTTTAAAAGCAGCAAACATGCATATATTTTAAAATGCTCATTTTTGCCTAAGCAAAATAAATCTTTCAAAAACCAAATTTGATTTATTTATAATATCTTCATTTTTCCTAAATGTTGGGAAAGTCATATTATTCCCTCTTAATATCTTTGTAGGAAAAACTTTATGAAGATAATTTTAAATAAATCAAATGATCCTATTTTCAAAATTTGAAATCCCAAATATGAAAATAATGAAACTTCAACTCTCTCAAGGGTCCTTGAGTTAGCGTAAATTTTCTAGGATCGGAAAATGCGAGAAAATATGATATGCATGATGACCTAATGTATAACATTCCAAATTGAAAATTTGGGATGTTACAAACCTACCCTAAGATGAATCTAGCCCTCGAGATTGGGTTAACTAGAAAATAGGTGAGGTGGTCCTTAAGCAAAACTTCCTCTCTTTCCCGGTGGCTTCATCCTCGGTGTGGTGGCTCCTTGAACTTTGCAAAACTTGATAACCTTGCTCTGGGTAACTCTGTGGCATAATCGAGAATCTTAACGGTTTTCCTCATATGTCGGTCATCCTTCAATGAATTGCTTCCGTGTGCTGTGTCTCTAACGTACCTCTGCTATCTAGGGTGACATTTCTTCAATGAAAACATGGAATCGTCATGAACTCGACAGTCCTTAGGTAATTCCAACTTATCGCAACTTCTCCCATGCGTTGCAAAATCTTATCTGATCCAACGAAGCGGGTGCTAACTTTCCTTTAACTCCAAAGCGCTTAACTCCTCGAGCGGGGATACTCTAAGATATACTCTGTCTCAACTTCATACTCAATAAACTGCGCTTTGAATCGGCATAGCTCTTTTATGCAGGTGGGCTACCTTGAGCACATCTCGAATCAACTTCACTTTCTGTTAGGACTCCTTAATCAAATCTGGTCCAAACAAGCGCGATCTCCGGTTTAGTCCCATGACCGTGTCCTGCACCTTCTTCGATTCGATGATCCTTCCTTAGTCTGCAACTCCAACATGTCGTTGCACATTTGGTTCTCTGGCGTCGAATGTGCTGATTTAACTCTGGATGAGCAGCTGCAATGGATCTATCCTTCTTGGTCTTGTGAGCGTCCCGTTGTCATCTCGGCGTCCAAAATCTGGTAGATGATGTCCTTGAGGTCTTCTTGATAAACTTCTCCAATCGTCCCATGGTGATGTGAGCTGCCATGCTCTTTCCGGACTCAAGTTGGTGCCTTGAAAACACTATCTATAGGCTTGGTAATTGGGGTGAATGTTCTTCTGGGAGCAAAGCGTGAATCTTCCGGTAGCTCCTCTTGAGGAGTGGCGTTGAAAGTCAGTGAAGCTTGGTAGTCAATGTTCACGTCTTGGTAACTTCCTAAAGCGAAATCAAAGGTGTGCCTTCATCGGTTGGGTGTACTTGATCTTAGCGTCGTCATAAAAAAGTAGAAAAGATGAGGAGTTAGAAAATGGGAAGGAGTAGTGATCTATGGCTTTAACAGTGATGCGTGTTCTCACAGTCGGTATGTGCTCGATACCATTCTGTGGCGACCAGACGAATGGATCAAGTCTACGTTTCGGTGTCATCCCTAGATCGATAATCTTGACACCACAATACTTGATTTATAGCGAGTAGCAATCACACACTGACCATATCGTTGTCCACAGGAACTTATTACAATAATATGGCTTAAGGCCATCTAATGATAACAGCGGACGGCTTGGAAGATAAGTAGGTCCATCAACTCCGCCAGCATCAATTGGTATAGAACGACGACCTAACACCTTACTAAGTAAGTCAGAAAAGTGCGCTCGCGTGAAAGTTGCAACCAAAAGCAGGTCGACACATGGAATATCTTGCGGCAATGTAACACATAAAGCAATGAAGAAATAAGCCTATACTATGCATACTATAGGTGGTGGTAAAGGCTCTCATTCTGATTTACATTGCATAAAGCTGATTTTCCCTACTTGAAAGGAATAATTTGGTTTAACTATCATGGTGGTTGTTAAACATTGAGAATGGTTGTGACGCTTCCTCAATCCCAATTAAAAGTACTCATCAAAAACCAATACATTTATTAGAAGTAACATGAGATTCACATGATATTCAAGTGCAGGATACTCAGCGTCCTGCTTAGCAGGGACACGACCAATCATGATTAGTTTATACACTCTGCGAGAGGTTTGCGCACTTTTCCCCACAAGACTCGATCGCCTCAGCTTGGTTCTACTTTTCTACATGGTGTTTGAGAAGCGGATGGCCAAGAACATAGTCTTTCGAAGCTGTCTAGCACCTTACGTAATGGTGAGGAGTGCCAAGCCTACATCCCTTACATCCCGTTAGCCTACCCGTGAGAGTTACGCACAACCGACTTATGGCTTGAGGCCATAATTGTAGCATGGCTGCACGGAAGTTTCGGTTTGAATAATCTTATGGATCCCTTAGAGCACAGAGTGGCGGTCCAGGAAAATCTGGGCAAGTCATGATGAAACCAGGTGCCTCAATCCACCCAGATGTGTGTTTAGGATTGCCACCCAGATAAACCATTAATTAACAATCTCACATCTGTCATGGATATTCACTCACCCAATCACGATCTACTAGCATGGCATGGAGAAACGACAATGTAAAGTAACTCCCTGAGGTTTCATAAGTAAAAGCAGTGTCGTTACTACCTCAATCTACTTCCCTGACCCACAATTTAATTTTGATCCTAAACAGCCTGCAAGTGTTTGAGGGTTTGATCTAATGCAATAAAACTGGGTAGTAGAAAAGGTATGATCAAGTGTTACTTGCCTTCTTGATGATCCTTGAGAACTAGAGATTGAGTAACAAGCGGCGCACTCGGGTGATCTAGAACAAACAACAAGCATACAATAAGTACTCATCTAATGCGGAAATCTGAATAAAAGATCTAACCAAAAGTTCAACTTAGAACCCTGGTTTGCAAAGAATCGAATCAAAATAAACATCGAAAGTCGAAACTCGAGAAACGTCTAGGTTTAGCAATCTGAAACTAGGTCAAAAATTTTACAGTAGCAAAACTCTGTAAGTAGGAGTGAGTAAGCGGTTTAGTTCTGAAACTCGGGCGCTTGAATCACGATTAGATAAGCGAGCAAGAAATAAAACAGATTTGAAATCGGATGGAAATCGAATCGAGAAAAATAACGGATTAAATCCGATTAAAAGAAAGCGGCGAGGATTAAATAGCGGGCGTTCGTTAACAGAACTAATCGAACACGTTCATTGAAGCGAGCAGTTGGTGAGCGTTCGTTAAATAAGAAAACAAAAAAATAAAACCAATCTAGGTTTTGAAAAAAACCGAATATCTAAAAAAACGGATCGGTCTTTAGGGAAAACGATCGGGGAA
>JAHIAM010011475.1:0-13125 GCA_021605205.1 Aegilops longissima
TGTTGGGGAGCGTAGTAATTTCAAAAAATTTCCTACGATCACGCAAGACCATGGTGATGGCATAGCGCGAGAGGAGAGTGTCCGTCCACGTACCCTCGTGGGCGAAAGCGAGCGTTATGACAACGCGGTTGATGTAGTCGTGCGTCTCCACGATCCGACCGATCCAAGCACGAGCGTCACGGCACCTCCGAGTTACGCACGTTCAGCTCGATGGCGATCCCGGACTCGATCCAGCAAAGTGTCGGGGATGAGTTCCGTCGACCTGACGGCGTGGTGGCGATGTTGATGCTCCACCGACGCGAGCTTCGCCTAAGCTCGCATGACGATATGACTTCTCCGGCGAGGCTTCGCCTAAGCTCATGACGATATGACGAAGTGGAATATGGTGGAAGGGGCACCGCTGCAGCTAAGGAAAGATCCGTAGATCAACTTGTGTCTTGGGGTGCCCCTGCCCCGTATATAAAGAGCCAAGGGGAGGTGGCGGCCCTAGAGGCGCGCAAGGAGAGTCCTACTCCCCGGGAGTAGGACTCCCCCTCTCCTAGTTGGACTAGGATTGGAGGAGGGGGAAGGGAAGGCGCCGCCCCCCTTCCTGTCCTATTCGGACTAGAGGGGAGAGGCGCGCAGCCTATGGCCTGCCTTCCTCTTCTCCATGGCCCATTAAGTCCCATGGACCTCCCGGGGTTCGGTAACCTCCGGTACTCGATAAAATCCGATTTCACGGAACACTTCGATGTCAAATGTAGGCTTCAATATATCAATCTTTATGTCTCGACCATTTGAGACTCCTCGTCATGTCGTGATCACATCGGGACTCGAACAACCTTGGTGCATCAATACTTATAAACTCATTATGAGCTGTCGCCGAAGCGTTAAGCGTGCGGACCCTACGGGTTCGAGAACTATGTAGACATGACCTAGAACCATTCTCGGTCAATAACCAATAGCGGAACCTGGATGCCCATATTGGTTCCTACATATTCTCTGAAGATCTTTATCGGTCAAACCGCATAACGACATCGTTGTTCCCTTTGTCATCGGTATGTTACTTACCGAGATTGATCGTCGGTATCAATACCTAGTTCAATCTCGTTACGGTAGAATCTCTTTACTCGTTCGTAATACATCATCTTCACAACTAACTCATTAGTTGTAATGCTTGCAAGGCTTAAGTGATGTGCATTACCGAGAAGGCCTGGAGATACCTCTCCGAGCAATCGGATGACAAAACCTAATCTCGAAATCGCCAACCCAACAAGTACCTTTGGAGACACACTGTAGTACTCCTTTATAATCACCCGATTCGTTGTGACGTTTGGTAGTACCAAAGTGTTCCTCCGTAAGCAGGAGTTGCATAATCTCATAGTTATAGGAACATGTATGGGTCATGAAGAAAGCATTAACATACTAAGCGATCAAGTGTTAAGCTAACGGAATGGGTCATGTCAATCAGATCATTCAACTAATGATGTGACCTTGTTAATCAAATAACAACTCCTTGTTCATGGTTAGGAAACATAACCATCTTTGATTAACAAGCTAGTCAAATAGAGGCATACTAGTGACATCTTTGTTTGTCTATATATTCACACATGTATTATGTTTCCGGTTAATACAATTCTAGCATGAATAATAAACATTTATCATGATATAAGGAAATAAATAATAACTTTTATTATTGCCTCTAGGGCATATTTCCTTGATCTCCCACTTGCACTAAGTCAATAATCTAGATTACAAAGTAATGATCCTAACACCCATGGAGTCTTGGTGCTGATCATGTTTTGCTCGTGGAAGAGGCTTAGTCAGCGTGCGCAACATTCAGATCCGTATGTATTTTGCAAATCTCTATGTCTCCCACTTGGACTTGGTCCCGAATGGAATTGAAGCGTCTCTTGATGTGCTTGGTCCTCTTGTGAAATCTGGATTCCTTTGCCAAGGCAATTGCACGATATTGTCACGAGAAGATCTTCATCGGTCCCGATGCACTAGGTATGACACCTAGATCGGAAATGAACTCTTTCATCCAGACTCCTTCATTTGCTGCTTCGAAGCAGCTATGTACTCCGCTTCACATGTAGATCCGCCACGGCGCTTTGTTTAGAACTGCACCAATGGCAGCTCCACCGTTTAATAAAAACACGTATCCGGTTTGCGATTTAGAATCGTCCGGATCAGTGTCAACTTACATCGGCGTAACCATTTCGACTAGCTCTTTGTCACCTCCATATCTGAAACATATCCTTAGTCCTTTTCGGTATTTCAGGATGTTCTTGACGCTGTCGATGATCCACTCTGGATTACTTTGGTACCTTCCTGCCAAGCTTACAGCTAAGCATCGTCAGGTCTGGTACACAGCATTGCATACATGATAGAGCCTATGGCTGAAGCATAGGAACATCTTTCATTTTCTCTCTATCTTCTGCTTGTGGTGGGGCATTGAGTCGACTCAATCTTACACCTTATGTCAGGTAAAAAACCTTTCTTTGCTGATCCATTTGAACTTCTTCAAAACTTTATCAAGGTATGTGCTTTGTGAAAGTTCAATTAAGCGTCTTGATCTATCTCTATAGATCTTGATGCCCAATATATAAGCAACTTCACGAGGTCTTTCATTGAAAAATTTTATTCAAGTATCCTTTTATGCTATCCAGAAATTCTATATCATTTCCAATCAATAATATATCGTCCACATATAATATTAGAAATGCTCTGAGCTCCCACTCACTTTCTTGTAAATCTGAGGCTTCTCCAAAAGTGCTGTACAAACCCATATGCTTTGATCACACTATCAAGCGTTTATTCAACTCGAGAGGCTTGCACGGACCATAAATTGATCGTTGGAGCTTGCACACTTTGTTAGCACCTTTTGGATCGACAAAACCTTCTGGTTGCATCATATACAACTCTTCTTCTAGAAATCCATTCAAGAATGCAGTTTTACATCCATTTGCCAAATTTCATAATCATAAAATGAGGCAATTGCTAACATGATTCGGACGGACTTAAGCATCGCTTCGGGTGAAAAGTCTCATCGTAGTCAACTCCTTGAACTTGTCGAAAACCTTTTGCAACAAGTCGAGCTTTGTGAACAGATTACATTACCATCGGCGTCGGTCTTCTTCTTAAAGATCCATTTATTTTCAATGGCTTGCCGATCATCGGGCAAGTCAACCAAAATCCATACTTTGTTCTCATACATGGATCCCATCTCAGATTTCATGGCTTCCAGCCATTTTGCGGAATCTGGGCTCACCATCGCTTCTTCATAGTTTGTAGGTTCGCCATGGTCAAGTAACATGACTTCGAATAAGATTACCGTACCACTGCAGTGCGTATTTTACTCTGGTTGACCTCTGAGGTTCGATAGCAACTTGATCTGAAGCTTCATGATCATCATCATTAGTTTCCTCACTAATTGGTGTAGTTGTCACGGGAACCATTTCTTGTGATGAACTACTTTCCAATAAGGGAGCAGATCTGATTATCTCATCAAGTTCTACTTTCCTCCCTCACTTCTTTCGAGAGAAACTCCTTCTCTAGAAAGGACCCGAATTTAAGCGAAAATCTTGCCTTCAGATCTGTGATAGAAGGTGTACCCAATGATCTCCTTTGGGTATCCTATGAAGACACATTTTTCCGATTTGGGTTCGAGCTTATCTGGTTGAAGTTTCTTTACATAAGCATCATGCCCCAAACTTTAAGCGACAACTTTGGTTTCTTGCCAAACCACAGTTCATAAGGCGTCGTCTCAGCAGTTTTGCGGTGTCCTATTCAGCGTGAATCGGCCGTCTCTAAAGCATAACCCCAAAGCGATAGCGGTAAATCGAAATAGACATCATAGATCGCACCATATCTAGTAAAATACGATTCGACGTTCGGACACACCATTTCTCTGTGGTGTTCGGGTGGCGTGATTCTTGAAACTATTCACATTGTTTCAAATGTAAACCAAACTCGTAACTCAAATATTCTCCTCCACGATCAGATCGTAGAAACTTTATTTTCTTGTTACGATGATTTTCCACTTCACTCTGAAATTCTTTGAACTTTTCAAATGTTTCAGATTTGTGTTTCATTAAGTAGATATACCCATATCTGCTCAAATCATCTGTGAAGGTGAGAAAATAACGATACCGCCCGCGTGCCTCAACATTCATTGGACCACAAACATCGGTATGTATGATTTCCAACAAATCAGTTGCTCGCTCCATAGTTAGGAGAAGCGGCGTTTTGGTCATCTTGCCCATGAGGCGCGGTTACATAAGTACCAAGTGATTCATAATCAAGTGATTCGAAGCCCATCGGTATGGAGTTTCTTCATGCGTTTTACACGATATGACCTAAGCGGCGATTGCCACAAATAAGTTGCACTATCATTATCAACTCTGCATCTTTTGGCTTCAACATTATGAATATGTGTATCACTCTGTCGAGATTCAACAAGAATAGACCATTCTTCAAGGGTGCATGACCATAAAGATATTACTCATATAAATAGAACAACCATTATTCTCTGATTTAAATGAATAACCGTCTGCTTAATAAACAAGATCCAGATATAATGTTCATGCTCAGCGCGGCACCAAATAACAATTATTTAGGTCTAAAACTAATCCGAAGGTAGATGTAGAGGTAGCGTGCCGACCGCGATCACATCGACTTTGGAACCATTTCAACAGCATCGTCACCTCGTCCTTAGCCAATCTTCGGCAATCCGTAGTTCTGTTTGAGTTGCAAATATTAGCAGCAGAACCAGTATCAAATACCAGTACTCTGCGAGTATTAGTAAGGTACACATCAATAACATGTATATCATATATACCTTTGTTCACCTTGCCATCCTTTTATCCGCCAAATACTTGGGGCAGTTCCGCTTCGATGTCGATCGCTTGCGGTAAAACACTCGATTTCAGGCTTAGGTCCAGACTTGGGTTTCTTCTCTTGATCAGCAACTTTCTTGCTGTTCTTTTGAATTTCCTTCTTCTTCCCTTTGCCCTTTTCTTGAAACTAGTGGTCTTGCTGACCATCAACACTTGATGCTCTTTCTTGATTTCTACCTCCATGACTTTTAGCATTGCGAAGAGCTCGAGGAATTGTCTTAGTCATCCCTTGCATATTATAGTTCATCACGAAGCTCTTGTAGCTTGGTGGCGATGATTGGAGAATTCATCAATGACACTATCATCCGGAAGATTAACTCCCAGCTGAATTAAGTGATTGTTATACCCGGACATTTTGAGTATGTGCTCCTTGTGAACTATTCTCCTCCATCTTGCAGCTATAGAACTTATTGGAACTTCATATCTCTCAATCCGGGCATTTGCTTGAAATATTAACTTCAACTCTGGAACATCTCATATGCTCCATAGCGTTCAAAAGCGTCGTTGAAGACCGGTTCTAAGCCGTAAAGCATGGCACCTTGAACTATTGAGTAGTCATCAGCTCTGCTTTGCGGGCGTTCACAACCGGCTCGGCATCTGCAGCAGGCACTGTCACCAGCGGTGCTTCGGGGCGTAATTTTTACGTGCAGCAATGAGGATAATCCTCAAATTCGGACCCAGTCCGTGTAATTACTACCATCATCTTTCAACTTTGCTTTCTCAAGAGCGCATTAAAATTCAATGGAACAACAGCCACGAGCCATCTATCTACATCAAACATAGACAAGCAAAATACTATCGGTACTAAGTTCATGATAAATTTAAGTTTGATTAATCATATTAAAACCTCCCACTTAGGCAGACATCTCTCTAGTCATCTAAGTGATCACGTGATCAAATCAACTAAACCATGTCCGATCATCACGTGAGATGGAGTAGTTTCAATGGTGAACATCACTATGTTGATCATATCTACTATATGATTCACGCTCGACCTTTCGGTCTCGTGTTCGAGGCCATATCTGTTATATGCTAGGCTCGTCAAGTTTAACTTTGAGTATTCGCGTGCGCAACTGTTTTGCACCGTTGTATTTGAGCGTAGAGCCTATCACACCCGATCATCACGTGGTGTCTCGTACGAAGAACTTTCATAGCGGTGCATACTCGGGAGAACACTTCTTGATAATTTTAGTGAGAGATCATCTTATAATGCTACCGTCAATCAAAGCAAGATAAGATGCATAAAGGATAAACATCACATGCAATCAATATAAGTGATATGATATGGTCATCATCATCTTGTGCTTGTGATCTCCATCGCTGAAGCACCGTCATGATCACCATCGTCACCGGTAGCGACACCTTGATCTCCATCGTAGCATCGTTGTTGTCTAGCCAACTATTGCTTCTCGACTATCGCTACTCCTTAGTGATAAAGTAAAGCAATTACATAAGCGTTGCATTTCATACAATAAGCGACAACCATATGGCTCCTGCCGATTGCCGATAACTTCGGTTACAAAACATGATCATCTCATACAATAAAATATAGCATCACGTCTTGACCATATCACATCACAACATGCCTGCAAAAACAAGTTAGGCGTCCTCTACTTTGTTGTTGCAAGTTTTACGTGGCTGCTACGGGCTGAGCAAGAACCGTTCTTACCTCGCATCAAAACCACAGCGATACTTCGTCAAATAGACTCCGTTTAACCTTCTCAAGGACGGGCGTATGCACTCGATTCAACTAAAGTGAGAGAGGCAGAGACACCCGGTCACCTTTAAGCAGCGAGTGCTCGGGCGGTGAAACCAGTCTCGCGTAAGCGTCTGGCGTAATGTCGGTCGGGCGCTTCATCTCACAATACCGCTGAACCAAAGTATGACATGCTGGTAGGCGGTATGACTTATATAAATCCACAACTCACTTGTGTTCTACTCGTGCACATGACATCAGCGCATAAAACCAGGCTCGGATGCCCTTTGTTGGGGAGCGTAGTAATTTCAAAAATTTCCTACGATCACGCAAGACCATGGTGATGGCATAGCGAGAGGAGAATGTCGTCCACGTACCCTCGTGAACCCGGCGGAGCGTTATAACAGCGGTTGATGTAGTCGTACGTCTCCACGATCCGACCGATCCAAGCACGAGCGTCGGCACCTCCGAGTTACGCACGTTCAGCTCGATGGCGATCCCGGACTCGATCCAGCAAAGTGTCGGGGATGAGTTCCGTCGACCTGACGGCGTGGTGATGATGTTGATGCTCCACCGGCGCGAGCCGCCTAAGCTCATGACGATATGACTTCTCGGCGCGAGGGCTTCGCCTAAGCTCATGACGATATGACGAAGTGGAATATGGTGGAAGGGGCACCGCTGCGGCTAAGGAAAGATCCGTAGATCAACTTGTGTGTCTTGGGGTGCCCCCCCCCCGTATATAAAAAGCCAAGGGGAGGTGGCGGCCCTAGGGAGGCGCACCAGGAGAGTCCTACTCCCTTGGGAGTAGGACTCCCCCCTCTCCTAGTTGGACTAGGATTGGAGGAGGGAAGAGGGAAGGCGCCGCCCCCCTTCCTTGTCCTATTCGGACTAGAGGGGAGGGGCGCAGCCACCTGGCCTGCCCTTCCTCTTCTCCCATGGCCCATTAAGGCCCATGGACCTCCGGGGGTTCGGTAACCTCCGGTACTCGAATAAAATCGATTTCACCGGAACACTTCCGATGTCAAATGTAGGCTTCCAATATATCAATCTTTATGTCTCGACCATTTGAGACTCCTCGTCATGTCCGTGATCACATCGGGACTCGAACAACCTTGGTGCATCAATACTTATAAACTCATTATGAGCTGTCGCCGAAGCGTTAAGCGTGCGGACCCTACGGGTTCGAGAACTATGTAGACATGACCTAGAACCATTCTCGGTCAATAACCAATAGCGGAACCTGGATGCCCATATTGGTTCCTACATATTCTCTGAAGATCTTTATCGGTCAAACCGCATAACGACATCGTTGTTTCCTTTGTCATCGGTATGTTACTTACCGAGATTGATCGTCGGTATCAATACCTAGTTCAATCTCGTTGCGGTAAATCTCTTTACTCGTTCCGTAATACATCATCTCACAACTAACTCATTAGTTGTAATGCTTACAAGGCTTAAGTGATGTGCATTACCGAGAAGGCACTGGAATACCTCTCCGACAATCGGATGACAAAACCTAATCTCGAAATCGCCAACCCAACAAGTACCTTTGGAGACACTGTAGTACTCCTTTATAATCACCCGATTCGTTGTGGCGTTTGGTAGTACCAAAGTGTTCCTCCGGTAAGCAGGAGTTGCATAATCTCATAGTTATAGGAACATGTATGGGTCATGAAGAAAGCATTAACATACTAAGCGATCAAGTGTTAAGCTAACGGAATGGGTCATGTCAATCAGATCATTCAACTAATGATGTGACCTTGTTAATCAAATAACAACTCCTTGTTCATGGTTAGGAAACATAACCATCTTTGATTAACAAGCTAGTCAATAGAGGCATACTAGTGACATCTGTTTGTCTATATATTCACACATGTATTATGTTTCCGGTTAATACAATTCTAGCATGAATAATAAACATTTATCATGATATAAGGAAATAAATAATAACTTTATTATTGCCTCTAGGGCATATTTCCTTCAAATAGGGTTAGGGTTACTGCAGTGGGTTACAATGGTAGGAGATCTACATATCCGTAGTATCGTCAAGCTTGCCTTCCACGCCAAGGAAAGTCCCATCAGGACAAGGGGCGAAGTCTTCAATCTTGTATCTTCATAGTCTAGAGAGTCGGCCAAGATGATAGTTAGACTGTCAGGACACCCCTAGTCGAGACTCCCTCGGTGGCGCTCAGGCCCCATCCTCTCAGCGCGCATCTTTAGAAGTTTGCTCATGAGGTGAATGCAGTCCTCCCCAAGCCCGAGGCCACCGCCCTCTCGGGTGGTGGTCGTGCACTTATCACATTCGATTCGGCGCATCGGCTCAAGTGTCTTGACAGCAGTAGGAGTCCTCCCCATGCTTTGCTCACGGTCATCAACAGCGTGCAAGTTATCGGGACCCTCATCAATGGCGGAGCAGGACTCAACGTCCTGTCAGTGCGAGACATTCAACGATCTCCAAGTGCCCGTCTGCGATCAGCTCCGGGCAACAAGCCTTTCTCGAGAGTCCTTGATGGTTCCCTTTGTCCCGAAATGGGGCAAGTTAGCCTTCTGTCACCTTGGACAAGCGCAACAACTAGCTTTTACCTCAGGCTCGCACGAGCTTTGGCGTCGCGCCCATTGGCACTGCCATCTGGTGCCAATCACGGGTGCCTAGCTTTGGCCAAGTTCATGGCGGTGACTCACCATGGCTACAATGTCCTCAAGATGTTAGGAAGCGGAGAGTCATCCACGATTGTGCCTTGTGAGGAGAGGGATGGCGCTCTTGGCGTGCCTTCAAGCCGCGGCAATGAAGCCAGGATCCTTTGTTTGGGAGCGTAGTAATTTCAAAAAATTCCTCGCACCGCATGAATCATGGTGATGGCATAGCAGCGAGGAGGGAGTATGTGTCCACGTGCGCTCGTGAAGCCGTGGCGAAGCGTTATGACAGCGCGGTTGATGTAGTCGTCGTCTTCACGATCCGACCGATCAAAGTACGAGCGTACGGCACCTCCGAGTTCAGCACACGTTCAGCTCGATGGCGATCCCGGACTCCGATCCAGCAAAGTGTCGGGATGAGTTCCGTCGACGGCAGCGTGGTGACAATGATGATGCTCTACGGTAGCGAGGGCTTCGCCTAAACTCCGCTGACGATATGACCGAGGTGGAATATGGTGGAGGGGCACCTGCACTGCAGCTAAGGAGCGATCCGTAGATCAACTTGTGTGTCATGGGTGCCCCTGCCCATATATAAAGGAGCAAGGGGGAGGAGGCCGGCACTAGGAGGCGCGCCAAGTGTGGAGTCCTACTAGGACTCCCTAGTCTAGTAAGATTCACCTCCCTTGTTGGAGTAGGAGAAGGGAAGGATGGGGAGAGGAATAAGGAAAAGGGGCTGCCTGCTTGTCCAATTGGACGGAGGGGCGCATGAGGCCTCGCTTCCTTTAGCCTCTCTCATCTATTCCCATATGGCCCAATAAGACCCATACTCTCCCGGCAATTCCCGTAACTCTCCGGTACTCGAAAATACCGAATCACTCGGAACCTTTCCGAACTCGAATATAGTCGTCAATATATCGATCTTTACGTCTCGACCATTTCGAGACTCCTCGTCATGTCTCGATCTCATCAGGGACTCCGACTCCTTGATACATCAAAACTCATAAACTCATAATATAAGCATCGCCATGAAACCTTAAGCGTGCGGACCCTACGGATTCGAGAACTATGTAGACATGACCTAGAAATATTCTTGGTCAATAACCAATATGGAACCTGGATGCTCATATTGGCTCCTACATATTCTCGAAGATCTTTATCGGTCAAACCGCATAACAACATCGTTGTTCCTTTGTCATAGGTATGTTATTTGCCCGATTCGATCGTGGGTATCAATACCTAGTTCAATCTCGTTCTTGGCAAGTCTCTTTACTCGTTCGTAATGCATCATTCAGTAACTAATTCATTAACTACATTGCTTGCAAGGCTTATAGTGATGTGCATTACCAAGAGGGCAGGAGATACCTCTCCAACAATCGAGTGACAAAACCTAATCTCGAAATCGCCAACCCAACATGTACCTTTGGAGACACATGTTACTCCTTTATAATCACCCGATTCGTTGTGACGTTTGGTAGCACCAAAGTGTTCCTCCGGTAAGCAGGAGTTGCATAATCTCATAGTTACGAGGAACATGTATAAGTCATGAAGAAAGCAATAGCAATATACTAAGCGATCAAGTGCTAGGCTAACGGAATGGGTCATGTCAATCACATCATTCTCCTAATGATGTGATCCCATTAATCAAATGACAACTCATGTCTATGATTAGGAAACATAACCATCTTTGATTAATGAGCTAGTCAAGTAGAGGCATACTAGTGACTATATGTTTGTCTATGTATTCACACATGTATCATGTTTCCGGTTAATACAATTCTAGCATGAATAATAAACATTTATCATGAAATAAGGAAATAAATAATAACTTTATTATTGCCTCTAGGGCATATTTCCTTGATCTCCCACTTGCACTAGAGTCAATAATGTAGTTCACATCATCATGTGATTCAACACTAATATTCACATCGGATGTGATTAACACCCATAGTTCACATCGTCATGTGACCAACACCCAAAGGGTTTACTAGAGTCAATAATCTAGTTCACATCGCTATGTGATTAACACCCAAAGAGTACTAAGGTATGATCATGTTTTGCTTTCGTGAGAGAAGCTTAGTCAGCAGATTGTCACATTGAGAGTAGTATGTATTTTCAATATTCTATGTCTATAATGCACTTGCGGAACTACTCTAGCTAATTGCTCCCACTTTCAATATGTATCAGTTGAGACTTAGAGTCATCTGGATCGATGTAAAAACTTGCATCGATGTAACTCTTTCTGACGGGCTCTTTTATCACCTCCATAATCGAGAAATATTTCCTTAGTCCTCACTAAGGATGTTCTTGACCAATGTCCGATGATCTACTCCTAGATCACTATTGTACTCCTTGCCAAATTCAGAGCAAGGTATACAATAGAGTCGGTACATAGCATAACATACTTTATAGAACCTATGGTGAGGCATAGGGAATGACTTTCATTCTCTTTTCTATTTTCTGCCATGGTGGGATTTGAGTCTTACTCAATTTCACACGTTTGCAACACAGGCAAGAACTTTTCTTTGGTACTTCCATTTTGAACTACTTCAAAATCTTGACAAGGTATGTGCTTATTGAAAAACTTATCAAGCGTCTTGATCTATCTCAATAGATCTTGATGCTCAATATATAAGCTTTCTTGAGGTCGTTCTTTTAAAGAACTCCTTTCAAATACTCCTTTATGCTTTCGGGAAAGATTCCATAATTTCCGATCAACAATATGTTACTCCATATATTTATCAAAAAGCGGTAGTGCTCCCACTCACTTTATTGTAAATCTGAGGCTTCACCAGAAGTGCTGTATAAAACTATATGCTTTGATCAACTTATCAAGCGTGTATTCAACTCGAGATGCTTGCACGGTCCATAGATGGATCATTGGAGCTTGCACATTTTGTTAGCATCTTTAGGATTGACAAAACCTTACAGTTTTCATCATACAACTCTTATTTAATAAATCCATTAAGGAATGCAGTTTTGTTTATCCATTTGCCATATTTCATAAAATGTGGCAATTGCTAACATGATTCAGACAGACTTAAGCATAGTCTACAGTGAGAGACTCTCATCATAGTCAACACCTTGAACTTGTCGAAAACCTTTTGCGACAATTCTAGCTTTGTGAGATAGTAACACTACTATCGGCGTTCATCTTCCTCTTAAGATCCATTTAATCTCAATGGCTACATGATCATTTGGGCAAGTCAATCAAAGTCCATACTTTGTTCTCATACATGGATCACATCTCAGATTTCATGGCCTCAAACCATTTCATGAATCTGGGCCCATCATCGCTTCCTCATAGTTCGTAGGTTCATCATGGTCAAGTAACATGACCTCCGGAATAGGATTACCGTACCACTCTGGTGTGGACCGTACTCTGGAAGACCTCTGAGGTTACGTAGTAACTTGATCTGAAAGTTTCATGATCATCATCATTAGCTTCCTCACTAATTGGTGTAGGAATCACTTTGGAACTGATTTACGTGATGAAATACTTTCCAATTTGGGAGAAAATACAAATACCTTATCAAGCTCTACTTTCCTCCTCACTCACTTTTTGAGAGAAACTTCTTCTCTAGAAAGGATCCAAATTTAGCAACAAAAATCTTGCCCTCAGTTTGTGATAGAAGGTGTACCCAATAGTTACCTTTGGGTATTCTATGAAGAGCGCACTTCTCCGATTTGGGTTCGAGCTTATCAGGTTGAAACTTTTTCACATAAGCATCGTAGCCCAAAACTTTTAAACGACGACTTTGGTTTCTTGCCAAACCATAGTTCATAAGGCGTCGTCTCAGCAGTTTTGATGGTGCCCTATTTAAAGTGAATGCAAGCTGCCTCTAATGCATAACCCCAAAGCGATAGTGGTAGCGATAAGAAACATCATAGATCGCACCATATCTAGTAAAAATTTGC
>JAHIAM010011476.1:0-12798 GCA_021605205.1 Aegilops longissima
AATCAATCCGATGGTACCACACCTTGATGCGGATAGGACTATCTCCTCCATTCCACATGGCCCTTGGTGATGATCTACATGCCAAAATACCTCCCTCAAGCAAAGGACCAGCTGGGTTGGCTCAACGCTTGCGGGAGTCAATTGGTTGGGGAGGACCAAAGCATTCCTTGATAACTAGGGCACATATATGGACCTCCGGCCCAAATACCTTGCCATATAATTCAGCAGCCCGGAAGAATCGGCGGACAATTCAGGGCCGTTCCTAACAAAGAAAAATCAGATTCTTTGGGATCTGAGGCGCTACAACCTTCAAACACAACATCCATGACGGTGGCTCCGGCACCTAGGGCAGGAAAAGCGAAATCCATCCCCCCACACTCATGACCGCTTTTTGCGGGAGGAAGGGCTAGCTCGAAGCAACAACGGCCAAACACCACGTAGTGAAGGAAATATGCCCTAGAGGCAATAATAAAGTTATTATTTATTTCCTTATATCATGATAAATGTTTATTATTCATTAAATTGTATTAACGGAAACATAATACATGTGTGAATACATAAACCTCGGTCACTAGTATGCCTCTACTTGACTAGCTCGTTAATCAAAATGGTTATGTTTCCTAACCATGAACAAGGAGTTGTTATTTGATTAACGGGATCACATCATTAGTTGAATGATCGATTGACATGACCCATTCCATTAGCAACCCTTTTGTCGTATAGTTTGTTGCTAGTGCTTTTCTTCATGACTTTACATGTTCCTATGACTATGAGATTATGCAACTCCGTTTGCCAGGAACACTTTGGGTGCTACCAACGTCACAACATAACTGGGTGATTATAAAGGTACATTCGGTGTCTCCGAAGGTACATGTTGGGTTGGCATATTTGAGATTAGGATTTGTCCTCCGATTATGGAGGTATCTCTGGGCCCTCTGGTAATGCAATCACATAAGCCTTGCAAGCATTGCAACTAAATGTGTTAGTTGAGATGATGTATTAGGGCGAAAAAGACTTGCGATGGAGATTGAACTAAGTATTGGATACCGCGATGAATCTGGGCAAGTAACATCGATGACAAAGGGAACAATATGTTGTTATGCGTCTGACCGATAAAGATCTTAGTAGAATATGAGGAACCAATATGGGCATCAGGTCCGCTATTGGTTATTGACGAAGGGTGTCTGGTCATGTCTACATAGTTCTCGAACCCGTAGATCCGCCAACGTTGATGGCGGTTATTATGAGTTTATTGATATTGTGTCGAAGGTTTTAATCCGGATGAGATCCGGACATGGCGAGTCTCGAAATGGTCGAGACATAAAGATTGATATATTGGAAGCCTATGTTTGGACTCGGAATCCTCCGGGTGAAATTGGGAATTTGGATCGGAAGTTCGGAACCTCCCGGAGTCAATGGTGATGGGCCTTAGTGGAAAGGAGGAAAGGGGCCAAGTGCTGGCCCTTCCCCTAGTCCTATTAGGACTAGGAGAAGGGGTGGCGCCCCTCCCCTCCCTTGGTCAACCCTAGTTGGACTAGGATTGGGGGAATCCTCTCGGTGGGAGTAGGACTCCCGGCGACCATAGGTGGCCCGCCCCTCCCTTCCCTCCTTTATATCGGGCGGGGCACCCCATGACACACAAGTTGATTCTGGATCTTTCCTTAGCCGTGTCGGTGCCCCTTCCAATATTCCACCTCGGTCATATCGTGGCGGGCTTAGGGAAGCCCTGCGGGGAGAAGTCAATGTCGCGGGCTTAGGGAAGCCCTGCGTCGGTGGAGCATCATCATCGTCCTGCCCGTCGTCTTGTGGAACTCATCCCGACACTTTTGGATGGTCGGGATCGTCCAGTGAGCGGTGCGAACCGGAGGTGCCGTCGTTCGGTGCTTGGATCGGTCGGATGTGAAGGCGTCGACTACATCAACAGCGATGTTATAGCTTCGCTTCGGTCTCAAGTGCGTGGGGGACACTCTTCCCCTCGTTGCTATGCCATCACCATGGTCTTGCGTGATCGTGGAAAATTTTTGAAATTACTCGTTCCCCCATGGCATCCGAGCCTGGTTTTATCGTTGATGTCATGTGCAGTAGAACACAAGTGAGTTGTGGGCGATACAAGTCATACTGCCTACCGCATGTCATACTTTGGTTCAGCGGTATTGTGAGATGAAGCGGCCGGACCGACATTCAGCGTGCGCTTCGCGAGACTGGTTTCACCGCTGTGAGCATTCGTTGCTTAAAGGTGTGGCGGGTGTCTTCTCTCTCACTTTAGTTGAACAGGTGTGCTCGCCGGTCCTTGAGAAGGTTAAAGCGAGTCTATTTGAAATATCGTTGTGGTTTTGATGCGTAGGTAGAGCGGTTCTTGCTCAGCCCATAGCAGCCCGTAAAACTTGCAACAACAAAGTAGAAGGCGTCTAACTTGTTTTGCAGGGCATGTTGTGATGTGATATGGTCAAGGCGTGATGCTATACTTTATTGTATGAGATGATCATGTTTTGTAACGGGTTATCGGCAAGCTGGCGGAGCCATATGGTTGTCGCTTTATTGTATGAAATGCAAGCGCCATTAATTGCTTTACTTTATCACTAAAATGGCGATAGTCGTAGAAGCAATAGTTGGCGAGGCGACCGATGCTACGATGGAGATCAAGGTGTCGGCGGTGGCGATGGTGATCATGGCGGTGCTTGGAGATGGAATCACAAGCACAAGATGATGATGGCCATATCATATCACTTATATTGATTGCATGTGATGTTTATCCTTTATGCATCTTATCTTGCTTTGATTGTGGTAGCATTATAAGATGATCTCTCACTAAAATTATCAAAAGTGTTCTCCACGAGTATGCACCGTTGCGAAAGTTCTTCGTCTTTGAGACACCGCGTGATGATCGGGTGTGATAGGCTCTACGTTCAAATACAGCGGGTGCAAAACAGTTTGCGCGGAATACTCGAGTTAAACTTGCGAGCCTAGCATATAGATATGGCCTCGGAACACGGAGACCGAAAGGTCGGCGTGAATCATATAGTAGATATGATCAACATATTGATGTTCACCATTGAAACTACTCCATCCCGCGTGATGATCGGTCATGGTGTAGTTGATGTGGATCACTAATCACTTAGAGAATTGGAGGATATTTTTCTAAGTGGGAGTTCTTAAGTAATATGATTAATTGAACTTTAATTTATCATGAACTTAGTCTGGTAGTATTTTGCAAATTATGTTGTAGATCAATAGCTGCGTTGTTGCTTCCCTATGTTTTTATATGTGTTCCTAGAAAATTGTATTGAAAATGTTAGTAGCAATGATGCGGATTGGATCCGTGATCGGGTTTATCCTCATTTGCTGGAAAATTATGTCCTTAATGCACGCTGGTGACAGACCTATTGCAGGGCGATCGACGTTATGAGCGGGCTGCTCAATATGATGACTACTTGATAGTTTAGTGCACCATGCTTACGGCTTAGAATCGGGACTTCAAAGGCGTTTTGAGCGTCATGGACCATTGAGATGTTCCGGGAATTGAAGTTAATATTTTTAGCAAATACCGAGTTGAGAATATGAAGTCTCCAACAAGTTCTATAGCTAAAAGATGGAGAAATCGCTCAACTAGTGAGCATGTGCTCGATTATGAGTACTTCAATCACTTGAATCAAGTGGGGTTAATCTTCGATAAGATAGTGATTGAAAATTCTCTAGTCACCATCACTAAGTTAGTAGAACTTCGTGATGAACTATATACAAGGGATGGCGAAAAGATTCTCACTCTTAGCGATGCTAAAATCGTGAAGGTAGAAATCAAGAAAAACATCAAGTGTTGATGGTTGACAAAACCACTAGTCTCAAGGAAAATGGCAAAGGGAAGAGGAACCTCAAAAGGGCGGAAGCAATTCTTCGGTGAAAAGCCCAAGTCTAACCTCCTACCCAAGGGTTCCTTTGGAGCGAACTACCCCAGATATTTGGTGGATAAGAAGGATGGCAAAGTGAACAAGGTTATATTTGATATCAGTTATTGATGTGTGCCTTACTAGTGTTTATAGTGGCCCCAGTATTTGATACTGTTAGGTTGCTAAGATTAGTAACTTCGGCAGGATTCTGAATAAGAGAGACTAGTTGAAGGGGAAGTGCGATGAGTGTTGGAAGTAGTTCCAAGATTGATATGATCATCCCACTCCTAACTTTGGGATTAGTGTGGAACCTAAATAAGTGTTATTTGGTGTTGAGCATAAATATGATTTGATCATGTTTATTCTTCTGATTATTCATTTAAAGTAAAGAATAAATTGTTTTTTTACATGAATAAAACCTTATATGGTTACACACCCAATGAAAATGGTTCATTGGATCTCGATCATAGTGATAACATATTCATAACATTGAAACCAAAAGATGCAAAGTTAATAATGATAGTGCAACTTATTTGTGCCTTTGCCGTTTAGGTCATATTGGTGTAAAGCGCATGAAGAAACTCCATCTTGATGGACTTTTGGAATCACTTGATTATGAATCATTTGATGCTTGCGAACCGTGCCTTTTGGGCAAGATGACTAAAACTCCGTTCTCGGAACAATGGAACAAACTCTTGACTTATTGGGGAAAATAATACCATGTATGCGATCAATGAGTGTTGATGCTAAATGGCAATATCGTTATTTTCGACCTTCACAAGATGATTTGAGAGATATGGGTATATCTACTTGATGAAACATAATGCGAAATAGTTGAAAGGTTCAAAAAATTTGAGTGAAGTGGAAAATCATCGTAACAAGAAAATAAAGTTTCTGCGATCGATGTGGAGATGAATATTGAGTTCTGAGTTTGGTCTTCAATGAAAACAATGTGGAATAGTTTCACAGCTCCGCCCGGAACACCACAGCGTTATGGTGTGTCGAGCGTCGTAACCGTACTTTATTATGATATGGTGCGATCTATGATGTATCTTACCGATTTACCACTATCGTTTTGGGGTTATGCATTAGAGACAGCTGCATTCCGTTTAATAGGGAACCATCTAAATCCGTTGAGATGACACTATGAACTATGGTTTAGCGATAAACCTAAGTTCGTTTCTTAAAGTTTGGAGTTGTGATGCTTATGTGAAAAAGTTTTCACGATAAGCTCTAACCCAAATCGAAGCGTCTTCATAGAATACCCAAAGGCAACTATTGGGTACACCTTTATCACAGATCCAAAGGCAAGTTTTTCGTTGCTAAGATAGATCCTTTCTAGAAAAAGTTTCTCTCGAAAGAAGTGAGTGGGAGGAAAGTAGAACTTGATGAGGTAATTGTACCTTCTCCCTTATTGGAAAGTAGTTCATCACGAAATCAGTTCGATGATTCCTACACCAATTAGTGAGGAAGTTAATGATGATGATCATGAAACTTCAGATCAAGTTACTACCAAACCTCGTGGGTCTTCGGAGTAAGATCCGCACCGATGTGTGCGGTAATCCTATTCTAGAAGTCATGTTACTAGACCATGATGAACCTCGAACTATGAGGAAGCGATGATGGCCGATTCCAGAAATGGTTTGAGACCATGAAATCTGAGATGGGATCCATATATGAACAAAGTGTGGACTTTGATGGAGTTGCCGATGATCGGCAAGCCATATTATATAAATGGATCTTCAAGAGGAAGGCGGATGCTGATAGTAGTGTTACTATCTACAAAGTTCGACTTATGCAAAAAGGTTTTCGACAAGTTCAAGGTGTTGACTACAAATGAGATTTTCTCAACTGTGCGATTCTTAAATCTGTCGAATCATGTTAATTGCCACATTTTATGAAATCTGGCAAATGGATGTAAAAACTACATTCTTTAATGGATTTATTAAAGAAGAGTTGTATATGATGCAACGAGAAGGTTTTGTCAATCCTAAAGGAGCTAACAAAATGTGCAAGCTCGGCGATCCATCTATGGATGGTGCAAGCATCTTGGAGTTGGAATATACGCTTTGATAGGTTGATCAAAGCATATGGTTTTATCTGGACTTTTGGAAGCACTGTATTTACAAGAAAGTGAGTGGGAGCACTCGCATTTCGACAAGTATATGTGAATGACATATTGTTGATCGGAAATAATGTAGAATTATTAGCAAAGCATAAAGGAGTGTTTGAAAGGAGTTTTTCAAAGAAAGACCTCGGTGAAGCTGCTTACATATTGAGCATCAAGATCTATAGAGATAGATCAAGGCGGCGATAAGTTTTTCAATGAATACATACCTTGACAAGATTTTGAAGTAGTTCAAAATGGAGAGTCAAAGAAAGAGTTCTTGCCTGTGTTGCAAGGTGTGAAATTGAGTAAGACTCAAATCCCGACCACGGCGGAAAATAGAAAGAGAATGAAAGTCATTCCTATGCATCAGCCATAGGTTCTATAAAGTATGCCATCTGTGTACCGGATCTATTGTATACCACCTTGAGTTTGGCAAGGGAGTACAATAGTAATCTAGGAATAGATCAGGACAGCGGTCAATTATCCTTAATGGAATAAGGATATGTTTCTCGATTATGGAAGTGATAAAAGGTTAAAAGTAAAGGGTTACGTCGATGCAAGTTTTGACACCGATCTGGATGACTTTAAGTCTCGATCTAGATACATATTGATAGTGGGAGCAATTAGCTAGAGTAGCTCCGTGCGAGCATTGTTGACATAGAGATTTGCAAAATACATACGGATCTGAATGTGGCGGACCCGTTGACTAAGATTCTCTCACAAAGCAAAACATGATCACACCTTAGTACTCTTTGGGTGTTAATCACATAGCGATGTGAACTAGATTACTGAATCTAGTAAACCCTTTGGGTCTTGGTCACATGGCGATGTGAATTATGGGTGTTAATCACATGATGATGTGAACTATCGATGTTAATCACATGGTGATGTGATCTAGATTATTGACTCTAGTGCAAGTGGGAGGAAGGAAATATGCCTAGAGGCAATAATAAAGTTATTATTTATTTCCTTATATCATGATAAATGTTTATTATTCATGCTAGAATTGTATTAACGGAAACATAATACATGTGTGAATACATAAACCTCAAGTGTCACTAGTATGCCTCTACTTGACTAGCTCGTTAATCAAAGATGGTTATGTTTCCTAACCATGAACAAGAGTTGTTATTTGATTACGGGATCCATCATTAGTTGAATGATCGATTGACATGACCCATTCCATTAGCATAGCACCTGATCGTATAGTTTGTTGCTAGTGCTTTTCTTCATGACTTATACATGTTCCTATGACTATGAGATTATGCAACTCCCGTTTGCCGAGGAACACTTTGGGTGCTACCAAGCGTCTAGCGTAGCTGGGTGATTATAAAGGTACATTACGGTGTCTCCGAAGGTACATGTTGGGTTGGCATATTTGAGATTAGGATTTGTCCTCCGATTGTCGGAGAGGTATCTCGGGCCCTCTCGGTAATGCACATCACATAAGCCTTGCAAGCATTGCAACTAAATGTGTTAGTTGTGAGATGATGTATTACGGAGCGAGAAAGAGACTTGCGATGGAGATTGAACTAAGTATTGGATACCCGATCGAATCTCGGGCAGTAACTACGATGACAAAGGAACAACTTATGTTGTTATGCGGTCGACCGATAAAGATCTTCGTAGAATATGTAGGAACCAATATGGGCATCCAGGTCCGCTATTGGTTATTGACCGAAGAGTGTCTCGGTCATGTCTACATAGTTCTCGAACCCGTAGTCCTTGCAACAACGTTTGATGGCGGTTATTATGAGTTTATATGATATTGATGTACGAAGGTTGTTGAGTCCGGATGAGATCACGGACATGGCGAGTCTCGAAATGGTCGAGACATAAAGATTGATATATTGGAAGCCTATGTTTGGACTCGGAATCACTCGGGTGAAATTGGGAATTTAAGATGCGGAATTGGAACCTCCGGGTCAATGGGCCTTGATGGGCCTTAGTGGAAAGGAGGAAAGGGGCCCAAGTGCTGGCGCCCTTCCCCCTTCCTAGTCCTATTAGGACTAGGAGAGGGTGGCGCCTCTCCTCTCCCCTTGGTCAAACCCTAGTTGGACTAGGATTGGGGGAATCCTCGGTGGGAGTAGGACTCCCGGCGCAGCCATAGGTGGCCAGCCCCTCCCTTCCTCCTTTATATCTGAGGGGCGGGGCACCCCATGACACACAAGTTGATCTCTGGATCTTTCCTTAGCCGTGTCGGTGCCCCTTCCACCATATTCCACCTCGGTCATATCGTGGCGGAGCTTAAGGAAGCCTGCGGGAGAAGTCATATCGTCGGGCTTAAGCGAAGCCCTGCGTCGGTGGAGCATCATCATCGTCACCATGCCGTCGTCTTGTGGAACTCATCCCCACTTTCTGGATCGGGTCAGGGGATCGTCATCGAGCTGAGCGTGTGCGAACTTCGGAGGTGCCGTCGTTCGGTGCTTGGATCGGTCGGATCGTGAAGGCGTCGACTACATCAACGCGATGTTATACGCTTCGCTTTGGTCTCACAGTGCGTGGGCGGACACTCTTCCCTCGTTGCTATGCCATCACCATGGTCTTGCGTGATCGTAGGAAAATTTTGAAATTACTCGTTCCCCCCAGGTGGTTCGGATACCAAGGATAGCAATGGCAGGTCGGCGTCAACAAGCATAAGCGCCGCGTGCGGTGATAATGCTGAAGATCGACTAAATGCGGTTGAGCTCTAAACCGGGTTGGAAGAAGCCATTCAAAAAATATCCGGGCCCATCCAACGGCCGAATACTCAATCCTTGGCGGATACCATCCCGAAAAACCCCAACCACCCCAAAGGATTGTTGGGTGTTCAAAACAACAGGGCCCAAAAAACACAAGGGGCTGCATAGCGATGGCGAGGAAGAGCCCGGCCGGGAACAATAGAGGGCGAAGGGCTTTCCCACACAAGTCGGACGTGAACATGATACCAACCCCATACCCAAAAGGGGCGGAAGCATGCACTAAGGGAAGTATATCGATGGAGCGCGCCCCAAAGTTCAACCCATGGTCCTCTGCCCGATCACCTTTGATCGAAGGACCACCCAAGCATCTATCCGGCGGATTCGCGCATTGGTTCTTGACCCAATCCGGATTCACCTCACTAGAGTCCGATGGGCCGATAGCCTTTGAACCTGCTTTTCGGGATGATGCACAAAATGGGCATAGACCCCTCAAGATTAAACCCAAAAGCGACCTTTAAAGGCGTCATACTAGTAAGGCCAATTATGCGGCCGATTACACTCAAGTGGTCGGATCCCGGATAACTTCGGCGGTTTAATCTTGACATAGTCCCGTTCATGGGGCTATCATGCCTTCTTGGGCGAACGCATTTGCAAATTCAATCCGGTTGTCACATCGAATAGACCATGCATTGGGTGTGCATCATGTTTAAATTTCATCTGAATTTGAAATGGGAAGCGAAACCCGCACCCCCCTCCTTAAAATAACTAGGGTTTACTAAAATTTAATTCAATGAATCAAATGCCCTTCAAAATGCTCATCCTCTATGTTTGGGTTTAAGATCCATGTCAAAGAAAGTGGGACATTTTCTAGGTCACCTAAGGGTTCTATAATTAAATCACAAGTTTTTGAAATGGGCATTTTAAATTATGAAAATTATTTTAAGTGTTCAAAAATTGTTAAACTAAAATGTTTCATGTTGGGAATATTCCAACTAGTGACCGGAGCATTTGGTAATTTTTGAAAGTGTTTTTATTTTAAAATCCTAAAACAGAGTTGCATAAATAAAACGTTAAAAATGGAAAAACCTTCCGCGGCCCCCCCGGGCCCAGCCCACCCCCGTCTTCGCTCCTTGGGAACTTGGCTGCGCGAACGCGCCCGCCCTGCCTCACCCCCGCCCCGGGGGCACCCGGTCCCCCGAACCCCAGACCCTCACTCTTCCCCCTTCTCTCCTCGCCCTCGACCGGCGCGCCATCGGGCCCACGCCCCGTCGCCGCCGTCCCCCCGGTCCCCCCGCCGCCATGTCGCCGCCCCCTTACCCTGCTAGTCCCCCCTCCAAGACCCCCGAGCCACTACTCCGCCTCGGCCGGGTCAAGGCAGGAGATCCCCATCGCGCCGCCGCAGGTCCGCCCGACCCGGCGAAGCTTCCTGCGGTCCCCTCCCTAGCTCTCTTCCTCCGTTCTCTCCTTCCCGCCCAGGCACCCGATCGCTGAACCCCCCTTTGGGACTCGTGGCGACCTCCGGTCCCCTGGCCCCTTGCCATCACCTCACCACTCTCCAGGGCTAACCGTGCCTCCCGTGCCTCGGAAACCCTTCCCCGTCCCGACCTCGTGGCCCAGGCTTCTCACCCCCTCCCACCCCAAAACCCACCAAACCCCCGGCTCACCTCTAGCTACTGTAGATGCTCCCGCGCTCCATTTGGAGCCGGAAAGTGCAAAATTGCTCCCCGGGTCTGGCCTCGGCCCGGCTGGGGGGGAACCGTGGGCCTGTGACCCTCTGGGTCCGTGGTGGACCCCACAACTAATTAGGATTAGTTTTAATTAAAACTAATTAGTTAATCTAAGACATGGGTCCCCTTTGTCAGTTTGACTGGGCGACCCGTTGACCCTCGGCGTCATCTTGACCTCAGTGGCGCATTAATTCTAATTCTGGAATTATTTCTATATAAAAATCGAATATAATTCAAATTTCAAATGCTTATAACTTTTATTCTATAACTCCAAATGCAAGAGTTATATAAAATTTATCGAAAAATACACTCTATCCATTGGTACAGGTTTCATGCATGTTAAAACAAGTTAACCATGCTGAATAACCAGATTAAATTTTGCACCATTAGGACTAACTCACATGATCCATCATTTGAATCTTTGGGTCAAATGAGATCATCCTCCTTTCAACTTATTAGGCCAACACATTCATCTTGCCATGTCATAGCATGCATCATATTGTTGCACATTGGTTGTATGTTTATTTTGGTGTGTTTTCATGATAGGTTCTGCCCCGAAGATAATTTGATAACCTATCGAAGGGCAGTTCTCTACCTAGTTCCATCGGCAAGCAATTCATTGAACATTCGATACAAACCCATGTTCCCGCTCTCATTTCTGCATTAAGACAACGATTCAACTGTTGTGTCTGGGTAGTTGAACCCTTCCTTTGCATGACTTTCATTGCCGTAACTAGATGAAACCCACTAGTATGTGTAGGAGTTGATTGAGCCATGTTTGTGATTCCTACCATGCTATGCTTGCTATGCTTAGAGTTGTGTCAGTCGGCTCATCGGGAAGATGGCTGGAGTGAAAGGTTGTGTTGGTTCGAGAGTGTAAGTGTTGAACACGATTTGGTAAAAGTATCGATGAGAGGCCATGTAGGAGTACATGGTGGGTTGTTTCATTGAAGCCGAACTTAGGCGAGATCTGTGTTTGTGATCCATGAACTAGCTACTACCACACATTGGGCCCGAAACCAATGGACCCTCTCTTCTTAACCACCCCTGTTCATAGTCAGGGAGTTGCAAGTAGTTTCGGTGTTTGTAGCATCTTGGGGCCTATAGCTGACCTTAGGGGTGGGTTGTGTTGCGGTACACCGTGGCGGTGTCTGGTGCCGTTTGGTATCTGGGAACCCTGCACATCGTTCGGGGCTGTATGGAAACCTCGGCGGACTCCTGCGGATGGAACCGAATAAGGCGATAACTGGACTAGGGACTTGTGTGTTTAGGTAGGTGGCCGACACCCCGTTGGGCTTCCGCTTGAAGGTTGCAGTACATGTCGTGTAGCGGCGATAAGTGGTGAGCGTGTGTGAAAAGTATACCCTGCGGGTTAAATATGATCTATTGAATAGCCGTGTCCACGGAGAAGGACTTCGGGTTACCTATATCGGTTCATAGACAAGTAAATGGATACTACTAAAAGCCTCAAGATAAGTGTGAGTATGTGGATGGCCCTCTCGGGGATGACGAGAGAGGATCCACGGTGGAGTATTGTGATGGTGGATAGTGGACCTTATGCGACAAAATGCTTTACAAAGTGTGTTTCGTGGATAGCAGCCAAGAGTCAAAGCTGGCTGCATTTAACTCCACTCCCTTTCTTGAGAATGTGCATGTATGATAGGATTACGTGGTAAGACTTCTGAGTACTTTTGTACTCATGTTTGTAATCAATATTTTTGAGAGGACTATACTACCCCTCAATGTTCTATGTAGATGTTGACTTGACGGTAAGCTAGCCACCCGGTGGCGATCTAAACTTGTGAAGGGCCGTTGTAGATGAAAGGCTCCAACAAGCTTTCTTTCTTTCTAGAGTGCGTACTCGAGACTACTTTGCTTCGCTTGTGCTTGTATGATTGTATGACTTGAGTGTTGGGTCATGTGCCCCTACTTGTATGACTATGTTATGTATGGCTCCTCGGGCCTCTTAAATAAATACTTGAGTTGTAGAGTTTTGTTGTGATGCCTTGTTGTATTTACTCATATCGGGCATATTGTGTATGATTGAAATGCTTGGTATGAGTGGGATCCGACAATCTAGTTGTTTATCCTTGGCAGCCTCTCATATGGGGAAATGTAAGTCTTGTGCTACGGCGATAGTAGTCGCTACTGCCGTTCACGGAGTCCTGCTACCCGCCTCTTGCTTGGACATTTGTTGGCGGCATGTGATTCATTTGTTCCTATTACATCCCTTGAAATGTCGCGGTGATACTTGGAGTCTGCCTAGCTTGCTACAGCGGGATCGAGTCTGTTAGCCAGTGCTACAGCCCAAGTTCATCGTTGATGACCGACATGCTCGAGGTGTTTCATGTATCTTCCCCATAGGTTAGTGCCGCTTTGGGTTCACGACTAGCCAT
>JAHIAM010011477.1:0-52716 GCA_021605205.1 Aegilops longissima
CCGCTGCTTGCCCGTGTTGATGGGACCGACTATCCCTCTTTGGAAGAATAAGATGCATGCATCTTGAAGCCGATGATGTCGACCTATGGTATGTCGTCAAACGGCGTTCCAAATCTGGTGAAGGTGTCACCCTACTGTTGATGTCAAAAGTTCATTCAAGCTGGACTCCGCAAGAACATCATCACGTGGTCATCGACCAAAGAGACGATATGGCGTGTGAGTGCTTTGGAAGCGTTGAAGCTAGTGCAGGACTGGCTATCCAAGGTCCAACGGCGTCTCAACCGGAGAGATCAAAGGATCGGTGTTCTTCGCAACCTCTTCAACGCTTCAAGAGAAGCGACAATGAAAATGTCCAGCTCACGTTTGATCGCCTCACGACATCACAAATGAGCTTCATGCTCTCGGCGCCCTTGAGGTCACCAAGCATGAAATCGTCAAGACACCTCTGAGATCACTTGGCGGTTCTTTTGACACCCTTGCCCTCATGATACAAACGTCGACTTCAAGACACTCGATCCGTCTAATATACTTGAGAGGCTCAACACATGGGTTCCACTTTACGAGAAAAGAATATCTATGGTCCCAACTATGGCGAACTTCGCGCTTTGAAGGCAAAGTTGTTTCCTCATCGAAGAAGAATCATTGCGGTTACGATGATCACGAAGACATTGGAAAGGAACTTGCTATGCTTGTGAAGAAGTTCGAAGTTCACTAGGAAGAAAGGCTTGAAAGTCTTCACGATCCAGCTCAAGAAATGATGAAGCTTCCACTCATGACTACAAGAGAGAACATGTCACAAGTGCAAGAAAACTGGACACTATATCTACGGCGTCCACAGTGGGACAATGACAAGAAGAAGAAGAAATCTTCAAGTCTTCTTCAAGTCCTCATCAAGTCTTCATCTCATAAGAAGAGCTCATCTGGCAAGGCTCGTGCTTTTGTTGGCAGGAAATGGATTCAGAGGAGGAGATGCATACGAGGAGGTGGAGGTGGAGTCGAAGATGAGTCCGACCAGGTGTTGCAAGTCGGCTTTAGCCACAACCTATGTTGCCAAGTCCATCTTCAACCTTGAAGACAATGACTTCTACACCAATCTTGAAGGCGATGACAAGGCGACCCTGCTCCCACCCTCTTGCTTCATGGCACGCGGTGCCAAGGTAAAATCACGTGATGCTTACTTTCAAACATCAAGTGAAGATGACTCGATTGTGAATCAAACTCAGCTACAAAACACTTGCTAAAATTGCAGCGAACAACAAAGAGCTATGGAACATACTCAAAACTGTTGAACAAAAGCGATGACTTTGTTGGGCAGCGAGAAATGACACGTTCACAATCCTTAGTTGAAGACATTAAAAATCTTCATGCTAAGTACCAGAACTTGAAAGTCGTCATGAACGCTCTCAACTACTCATGAAAAGCTCTCCTATGATTATCTTCAAAGGAAGCAAGAGCTTGAGAAATTGAGGCGGCTCATGAAGATCTTCAAAAAGAATGAGTCACTTGGCGCTCAGCGGATCAGTTCCGCTCAGGATGGATTTGAACCACCATGTCTAAAATGTCTTGGCGTGATATCGCTACCTCTATTGCTGAATGTTCAACTACACTCTTGTTGCATTGTCTTCAACTACTAATGTGGTAACTAACCCCTCTGCCGGAGGATACCACTGCTATTATTGATGAAAATGCTAGGTTGAAGACTTTGCTTGAAGCGAGGGATGTATAAAAGTGCGAAAGGGCATCGAGACACTGCGATGTCCTCAAAAGCGGATACGAACCGAAACCCTAGGAAAGAGGGTGTTGGGTTCGAGAGGAAAATGAATGTTGATGGTTCCTCTTTGGAAGCACGAAGCGGTATCCCAAAACCACATGGGTTGCTGCAAAGGGACCTTCGTGGATCCATCCACCTTATCTAACTTTACTGTGCTAACCTATTATCATTGATGAATCCTTTGATGCAAACTATAAGCTGTTCAAGAATCGAGAATGGTGAAGTGTTTGCGGTATATTAGTACTAGCTGCGAGGAATGGACCGCCTATGAAGAAGATCTGGGTTCCCAAAAGCTGTCTTGAGAATCTTCAGTGAATGTCATCATGACACCACAGGAAGAAGACAAACCCAGACCTAAGGCGTCATATGGTCCAAAGGCTTCATCACAGACGGAGGACTCACAAGTCACCCTACGCCAATGTTTTGCGGAAACCATACTCAAATTTATGAATATGGCGTGTGTCTTCAAACCGCTATGTTCATAGAACTAAGAACTTTACCTTATTCATATGAGTATCATTCATCTCCTGCAAGGCTATTTGCTAGGGCACCAAAGCGAAATTCTCAGATGCTGCACTTAGACTCATTGCTTCTAAGCCACCCCGAAGATGTGGGTGGTTAAGAAGAATTAACTCTCTTTTGCAGGAAAGGGTCTCGACCAAAAATCAAAGGCGTCGATGATATTCTTTGGGGACCTAAAACATCTTGTGAGGCACAAGATCAAATGCCCAAATGGTCTCACTATGTATTTAGTTCTGAATGGTTTGCCATTCATCCTATCAGGTCCTAATATTGATTTAAGCTTCAATAATCCACTTGCGGTCAAATGTTTATGCTTCACAATGCTCTTGGTGAAGCCTATCCCCTAAGCATCTTGTGGGTATGACACCTCATGCTTGAATGGATTATGGGCCGGTGGATGCACTAATCATATATTTGGTGATCGAAGTCTTCTCATGGACTCAACCTTACGTCCATCGGACAAGAGTCACATCACATTTCTTGACCTTGGTAAAAGCAAGGTATTGGGTCTAGGTAGAGTTGCAATCTCAAAGGATCAACACATGGATAAAGTGATGCTTGTTGAATCCCTTGGTTTCAACTTGATGTCTGTCTCAATGCTTTGTGACTTGAACATGATTGTGATATTCCGAAAATATTGTTGCCTTGTACTAATGGAATCTGACAAGTCTCTAGTCTTTGAAGGGTATAGGAAAGATGATCTATACATGGTAGATTTCTCAGTAGGTCCACAACTTTCCGTATGTCTTCTTGCAAAAGCTTCAGAATGTTGGCTCTGGCATCGGAGGCTGGGGCATGCTGGCATGAGGAACTTACACACACTCGCCAAGAAGAAGCATGTCATTGGCATCGAAGGTGTCAAGTTCAAGAAGGATCATTTGTGTGGTGCTGCGAATTTGGAAGATGACTAGGGCAAAGCACCCTCGAAGACAATCATGACCACATCTCAACCCTTCGAGCTGTTACACATGGATTTGTTTGTCCCTACTCATTACTCTACCCTCACAACAACTGCCTGTCTCTATGGCCGTCATTGTTGATGACTACTCAAGATACACATGGGTGCACATAATTCTCTACAAGGCTGAAGTGCAAGATGTCTTGGATGCTTAAGCCAATCGAGCAATGAACAATTATGGCGTCAAGATCAAGCATATCGAAGTGATAGCGACCTTGAATTCAAGAACACCGGACTTGATCTTTATCTGGATACCATAGGAATCACTCATGAGTTCTCGATCTATACACACCTCGGCAAAATGGCATCGTGGGCGCAAAACAGAACCCTCATTGAGATGCTCGAGCGATGCTCGGCAGTACAAGACACCAAGAAAGTTACGGCTGAAGCCATTGATACAGACTTGTCACGTCATCAACGTGTTTATATCCATAAGCTTAACAAAACTTCCTATGAGCTCCTTCTTGGCAAGAAGCCAAATGTCGGCTACTTGAGTATTTGGGGCTAAGTCTTTGGATCAAGGAACCCCATCACAAGTCAAAACTTGAACCCAAAGCTCATGAAGGCTTCATGCTCGATTCTGGAAAGGACTCACACTCTTACATAGTCTTCAATCTCTATCTCTACAAAATCGTCGAAAGCGTAGATGTGCGATTTGATGAAACCAATGGTTCACAAGAGAGTTCTGCCAAGTACACTAAGCGAAGCTCCGTAAGCGAATCTATCAAGCTGATGGGAACTAGTGAAATCATGCCAAATGAAGCACAACACGAAGAAGAACTTATCATTTACGCACCTAACCAACACGAAGACAATGCTCGCCTAAAGACAATCCTTCCAATGAAGACAATGATCGGCATGAGCAAAGTCTTCGTCAGATTCATCCTCGAGTTGCAAATGAAGTACAGATTGAGAAGATAATCGATAGCATCAATGCACACAGTGCCTTACTCGCTCAAGAGCAAACAGCTAGCAAATTTCTGTGGGCACTTTTCATTTGTGTCAATATCGAACCCAAGAAAGTTCTGAAGCTTTTATGGAACGAGAATGGATTCAAGCTATGCAGGAAGAACTTCAACGATTCGAGCTGAATAACGTTTGGGAACTTGTCAAGCTCCGACCCTACATAAGCATAACATTATTGGCACCAAATGTATATATCGAAACAAGCAAGATGAGCATGGTCAAGTAAATCGAGAAACAAAGCACGGCTTGTGGCTCAAGGATATACTCAAATTGAAGGATTGACTTGATGAAACATTTGCTCACTGTAGCTAGGCTTGAAGCCATTCGCATACTACTAGCCTATGCTAACCACCACAACATCTTGCTCTATCAAATGGATGTGAAGAGTGCATTTCTCAGCAGCAAGATTGAAGAAGAAGTATATGTCGCTCAACCACCTGGCTTTGAAGATCCAAAACATCCTGATATGGTGTACAAGCTAAATAAAGCACTGTATGGCCTCAAGCAAGCTCCTCGCGCCTGGTATGATACAATCAAGGACTTCCTGAAGAGCAAAGGCTTCAAACCTGGATCCCTTGATCCCACACTCTCCATGAAGACATATGATGGTGAAATGTTTGTATGCCAAATATATGTGGATGACATTATCTTCGGCTGCACCAACCAGAAGTATAGTGATGAATTTGGATACATGATGCAAGAACAATATCGGATGTCCATGATGTGAGAGCTCAAGTTCTTCCTTGGTCTTAAAATTCGTCAGCAAAGAAATGGCATCTTTATATCTCAAGAAACATACCTCCAAGATTGTCTCAAGAAGTTTGGAATGCAAGAGTGCAAAGGATACAGCGCCAATGCCGGTAAACACCACTTGGGTCCAGCGACAATGGTAAAGTTCGATCAAAAGGTATACCGCTCCATGATTGGTTCCTTACTTTACCTATGTGCATCTAGGCGGATATTATGCTTAGTGTTTGCATGTGTGCTTTCGATTCAAGCGGCACCAAGGAATCGCATCACTTAGGCGTAGGCGAATTCTTTGATATTTGGCTCACACCCCAACTTTTCGGATTATGGTATCCAAAGGGCTCAAAATTTGATTTGGTTGGATTTTGGATCTGATTATCTTTGGTGACAAGGTGGATCGCAAGTCTCCATCGGGCACATGTCACTTTGGGACGATCACTTGTCTGTTGGTCTTCAAAAGCAAAGCTGTATCACTCTCAAGCTGCTGAATCTGAATACATTCTGCTTTGGATCTTCTGTGCTCGGCTTCTATGGATGAAACAAACTCTCAAGGACTATGGCATCAATCGACACAAGTACCTCTCTTCTGCGATAAAGCGCCATCAAGATTGCCAACAATCCAGTCCAGCACTTTCGAAGACAAAGCACATTGAAATTCGTCATCATTTTCTCGGGGATCATGTCATGAAGAAAGATATTGACATCATTCACGTCAACCTTTGAAGAGCAAGCTGGCGGATATCTTCACAAAGCCCTTGGATGAGAAAAGGTTTTGCAAGTTACGTGTGAGCTAAATATCTTGGAATCCTCAAATGTCCTGTGATCAAGCACACATCCTAACACTTATGCATGTTGATGACTTAGATGTGCAACACACGACGTAACGTATATCTTCAATCAATGAAGACTTACATTACGAGTGTGAATACATTAATGTGGAATTTGACTTGGGGCGCCACAATAATTGTCTTGTGTATGCAGGTCTAATACTTCCTATCTGGTGAGTAGCGCCACCACCAAATTTCTTTGTTTGAAGTGTTTCACTCATGGCGTTATTTCTGCAATATCTTAGCATTTGATTTGTCTTCAACTTCAACTTATCTTCATGATTTTCTTCACTATGTTGATTTGGTTTAGCATGTCGATATATACATATATATATATATATATATATATATAATTATTATTCTATCCTCTACAACATTCACTTATAGCTATGTATTCAAGTTGAATCTTTTGAACTAAGTGAATGTGATCGGACCCTAATCTCTCTATGCTTTCTATCTCAAACTCTATCATCCAAATCATATGCATTCTATTGAAGCGTAGAATGTCTTCTCCGCGTCCTTGTCGTGAGAAGACACGAGACAAACTTTAAATCTGTTTTAAATGATTCATCCTTCTTGTTGAATTCGGGCTTGAGCGACCATCCGACAAACTGGCGAGTGTGGGAGCGATGGGACAACTCGAGCATGTTGCATGCTTGCCCGTGCCCCTCGGATGTGAACCGCCGAGGGCACTGCGTAATTGCGGTGCACTTTACCCTATAAATACCTGTCCCTGCGGTGAAAATCTTCTTCCACCTCTCCACCTCGTCAAAACCCTAAGCGCCACCGCTAGCTCTCGGCGATGGTGTGGCGGCGCTTAGCTGCGCGACCTCTCCGGCGCCGTTTCCGCCCGGCCGTGAACATCTTCATCTCCGCCGCCACCGTGGGGTGTCCTCCGTTGCCAAGTTAGGGACGCGGTGGATTGAACTTCTCGGCCTCCTTTCCTCCCGTCTAGCAGTTCTTGAGCGGTAAATATAACTCTATTTTACCATCTTTTGATCTTCAAGATTCATCCTACTTGCCAAAATTGGTTTCTGCCCATACTATGTTAGATCTATTGCATCTACATCTCGTCTTTGCCTAGTATGTTCACTTAAGCTTCACAACTAGTTAGATTCCTCACTTGTACTTATTCACAGTTCGTACAAATCTGGAACCAACTCTCGGCGTATAAGTGAATGTCTTAGCATCATGGTCAATGTCTTCAAACGATTTATCTTCAAAATCTTACGAGAATGCATATGACCTCTTCCCTTCCCTCACATCTCTAATGCTGTCACGGTACATGTCCGTGGGAGAATCCTTGGTTCTCATAGTGCGCATTCGTTTGTAGAATTCTTACATCATCAAACTAACTCTCCGAAGCGGTTCACATACATTCAGCAAGCATAAGCCTTTGAAGCCTTTGAGCGTGAAGCCATTCAGTTTGAAATTCATGGCTTGAGAAATCAGTCGGGAAGAGGCGGCGACAGCGTCGTGAGGAACCTCAAAAGATACTGCTGATGACCTCGCGAGCTGTACAAAAGCAGATCGAAGAGACTTACAATCAGCGCAAGGCCTTGAATCAATGGATTCGTTGATATTGGACTGAACGATGGTTCAAGTACAATTTCGTCACTGAGGAATATGCCGATAAGAATGCCGTTAGAAGCCCTTGGGGTGATATTTTCTTCGAGGCCTTCCTCCCAAGAACATGGCTGAAGCTATTGCACAAGGTTTCTATCCTTGCATGGTTCGTGGACCTCGACTGAGAATGCCGACCAACGTCATTGCTACGGTGTCATGACGATAATCTCTTCAAGTGCAACTTCCGGCATGCAAAAGGCTTACGCAAGGAAAACAAGAAGTCATTGGGATTAGACTTCAACCCTGGTCCCTCTGCTCCCCGTCTTGGCTGCTCCACGTGTGAACCCAATGTCATCGGTCCGTTTTCAAACCTTGATGGCCTCATCACCTACATCCTGGTCCAAGGTGCCAAAGTGGATCACTCGATGGCGATCTTGAGTCGATGAAGCCCAGCTCCAGCTCTGCTCCTGCTCCAAAGCGCGAAGCTTAAGAAAGTCAAGGCTCCAAGTCATCTGCTCCTCCAAAAGCTTCACGTGTGAAGCCAGCATGCTTGCACCTCCACGAAGCGATTGCAGTCTGAAGATCAATCCGTATCTCCAGAAGGCGGAGAAGAAAGAAAATTGTCAAGAACCTTTGGCCGACAGCGACCCTGCTGCCATTCTGCGTGAAGAGCACATTGATCATCAAGTGATAGCGATCTTGCAGATGATGCTCTTGAGCAACTTATCAAGAGCAAAGAAGAAGCGAAATCTTCAACAACTTGCCTCTCTTTGATGTGGCAATCATCCATCACTTCATTGATGAGTGGTTTGACACACAAACATCAACTTTGAAGATCTGCAACTTCCTATTGGCCTCGGCATCTCCTTCAATGGCGCCATTGCATGAGCTAGCTCTAGCTCAGCGCATTGATGGCTGAAGCACAAAATTGACTATGAAGGCTCGGTTCAAAGAAGCATATGGCTGCACTCAGCATGCAAGGCGTCAAAACTTCAAGGTCATGTTGCACGACCTCAAGGAAGCCTTTGTCAAGAAGCGTGAAGAAGCGGAGGCTCGTGGCGCATGAAGGCTCTGGTGACAAGTGCGTGCTTGCTTACAATGAAATTTGAGAAGTGCAAGGCTCTTGGCCGTCTTGGCATCGACCAGGATGGCTGCAAAGAAGAAGAAGTCTTCAAGCCTGACCAAGCTGCACCTTCAAGGTAGGAAGAGCCCATAGTCTTCCCAAGCAGCATGGTGGCTTGAAGCCAAAGGTCCGATCAACCGCTTGAGCGGAACAAGGCGAGGGGCTGCGAGGCTGAAGCCAAAAAAGGAAAAATACTGATGCCTCGATGCTGCTCCTCCAAGAAGAAGCTTAAGACCAAGAAGAATTGGGCTGCTCCCACAGGCCCTTGGTTGTTGAACCCATTTACGTGGTTAGTCCAGCGTCTGCAACCCAAGAACTTCGCATGTTGTTCATGAGCCTGCTTCCACGAGGAGGCTCTTTGAAGTGAAGAGATTCAATGGTGATCCCATCACTCTTGAAGACATTGGTCACCATGACAATGTTGAAGATGATGATTCTTCCTCAAATCGAGTACAATGTGGTATCATCGCTTTGTTAAATGCGAACAGCGAACTCATCGACATTAATTAGATCCGCGCGCCAATTGCGAGGATGCTTCATGGGCTGATCGCCCGCAACAACAAGACTCCCTAGTACTCCCCAACAACAAGTCACTCCCCAACAACAAGTCACTCCCCAACAACAACAGCAAGAAGAAGAGGAAGACTTTGAGGCCCAGCAACCCCTTCTCCAAAGGCGTCGCTTGACATTTCCTGAGCCGCAAAGGTCAAAGGCCTCAAGTACCTCTTTCGGCGTTCGAGAAGGAAGTGCACCACCAACCTGTTGCCACGACAAGTGTTTTGAAGCCACTCCAGCTGTGAATGTCTACAGTGCGAAGCTAAAGTTCTGAATACAATCCGGTGCATCAGCGCGACACAGAAGAAGAAGAAGCGTGTCCCTACACCGATGGTGAAGAAGTTATCCCGATATCAGCGTGCGATTGCCGACCCTCCAGCTCCTCAAGTGGAGGTTGAAAACATGAGGCTCGACCTCCAACACCAATGAAGCCAATGGCGTGGTCATGGCTGAAGCCATAATGAACTGTACAAACTCCACAGAAGCCCTTTGAAGGAAATGTGCACAAGCCAATGAGGCAACTGCTCCCGAAGCATCTGTGAGCAGCTGAAGCCTCGATTGCTGCCCTTGCTCCACTTCATACCAAGGCCCTACACAATCGAGCAAGCATACAACTATGGCGAGCTAGTCACGATAAGATGGCGATTCTGGTCCCTCCGCCTCATGCCTCTTGTCCTCGATTCATTGTCATATTGCGCATAGGCCTCGGGTCCAGGCTTGAAGCCAAGACTGCCAAGGTTTCGAACACTGCCACCTCAGCGAGTTCTTTCAATGCAAATGGCTTCATGGCCCACAATACTTTCTTTGATTGTGCAAGAACCCTACACAAGGCCAAGGATATCATCGGCTGTTTACGGAGCTATCCATAGCAAGCTATTACTCTGTGTTACAGTATGATCAAGGCCGCATTTTCCCTCATATCGCCTCGACTTGAAGCCATTACGGACTGCCGTGCTTTGAAGAAGCACTTGATTGCTTTCGTGATGCAGTGCTTGGTTTAAATAACAGACAAAACCTGGAATGAAGAACTTGTGCTTCAATTCTATGCTACCCTCCACATCCATGGCTACAAGCAGAGACACAAAGACATGGGTTCTCAGTGGATATTGGAAATGTTCATCATGAAGCCAAAGCTCTTGACATCATTGAGCTCACATGCCTACCCACTCCGGAGAGCTGTTTGAACACGGATGTCAACTCCACGCGATGCCTTGGAGAGCATATTTCATAAGCGAGAACCCGACATGAGTGGATCTTGAGCATGATGAAGCCCTTGCCACATGGCGCTGAATACCCTCGGCACTTCTTTGTTGATGACCTTGAGTATCGCCTCGCACAATATATCACATCATCGGTGAACTCTATGGCCTATCAAAGGGCATTCATAAATGCAAAGCTTGAAGAAGCAATGAAGACATTGGTCTTCTACATCCTCAATGGCATCGGCTTCAACATGCAAGAATTCTTCATTCGACAATTGGCTGCATCGGATCGATCTGTTTGATGCGAAGTTCTATGCTCCATGGGTCATCGCCTCATCAAGATGCACTCTGCTATCAACTATCAACCCTCTGCTGCGCCAATCATCTAATCTTTCTAGCGAGAGGTTGATATATCTGATGAAACCATATACCACAGGCACCAAAGCGCCACTAAGTCTTCATAATGCGAGATCACCATAGCTTCTCTCAACCCATGGAAGATGTCCAAGCGGTATCTCGTGTCTATCCACAGCTGGGAACACCGTCCGCCTCATCGTGCTGCAATGAAGCCCTTTGAGAGCACAATTGGCCAAAGGCCTCGGAGCGCTCTCGAGTCCTCGATGATCGAGAACTTCTTGTGGCGCTACATCAAAAGCAAGATAAGCATCCTCCTGGCTCAAGCGTCAAATGCAAAGCCTCTTGGTGGGCGTCAATCGCATTTGAAACATTGCCACCAAGAATGCTTTTGTCACTCACGAGACTTATCGGCAATCATGGAAGAGTTTGACCCTGCTCGGTCTGAAGTAGATCTTCAAGGCGATGGCTTCCTTTGAGCGCTTCAAGTTTGACTCCACTCCTCCGGGAATGCAGTCCTCTGACGAACTCCGTCCTTGAAGACTCGACTATTCTTCCTCATGACAGCTGTCAATGCCGGGTGATCGATGATGAAGATGATGCTACTTCACCCCCCTACTTACGCAGTCGACCTTTGCACAAGCTAAATGCGCACGCCAACCAACAATGACAACCTGCTGCATCATCTACTTGAAGAAGGGCGAGTAGATGCTCTATGTCTTCAAACCTTTTGGTCCTTCTTGACAAAGGGGAGAAGCATATGAGTTTGATAGTCTTCAGCGGGTTCATAAGGGAGGTTGCATAAATATTTTGCCTAGTGTTTACAACTCTCGCTTTTGATACATTTGGTTCTTTGAGTTATAACACTTAAACTCGATGGTAGTCTACTACTTATTTGCTTTACTGCAGTGCGATGATAAATTCCGCATGTGCGGCGATAACTTCGCACTTAGATCATTCTAGACGTCCATTTTCATTATGCATGTCTTTCTCTTAGCTATATATTTCATGCATGATGAATTATGTTCATAAGTTGAAGAATCTCCACAAGTACAACCTGCCATGTGCATTTGCATTCCAAAAGCAAACTACTTATATGCACATCTTGGGAGCCTTTGCCACTTATGAAGACAATTCCCTATCCTTTACAATTTCACATATTTTATCCCGTTGAAAACTTCAGCAGTTTGTCATCAATCACCAAAGGGGAGATTGTAAGTGCATCTAGTGCCACCTAGTTGGTTTTGGAGTATTGACGACAAATGTGGTTGAGGACTAATCGTTTGTGAGAATTGCAGGATAGCTTGCGAGTAGTGTCCCTCATTGATTCGGTTTACCTACGGAGCGACCCTAAAAATATATGAAGACATTGGCGACAATGGTGGTATGTGAAGATATTCACATTGAAGACTATGACATGAGAAGACATTGAGTGAAGACTATGGGCCTTGAAGGCTGTGTTGTTTCCTTTTCTTCTTTGTTGAGTCATAGGAAACACCGTCTTTATTAAGTGGGGTCCAAGTGATCATAGTCGAGAATGGTGAAGTGATGCTCAACCCAAATCCTATGTCTTGGCGAAGACAATGAGAACAAAACTTATCGAGCTGGATGAGTCAGCTTTGCTTGTAGCTCAAGTAAAGTTGCCGTGTGTGTTTGAAATCGACCGTTGGAACACGTGTCGGTTCCTTAGTGACCGAGGTCATTTCGGACATATCAGGTCGGGTTGCCTAGTGGCTATAAATAGCCACCCCTACACCATAAATTGGTGGCTGCTCGGAGTTAGTGCACGGCTTTTGTCGTTTGAGAGAAACCCACCTCGAAGCCTTTGAGAGAGAAATCCTTGCGAGGACAAAGCCTAAACACCCGAGAACCAAAAGTGTTAGGCATCCTTGAAGTCTTTACATGCGTGTGACACGAAGACTTATTACACTTGAGGCTGTGAATCCTCCGGCCGGTTAGGCGTCGCGTTACGAGCATCAGAGTCATTGTGGATTGCGGTGAGCCTTGATCTGTGAAGGTTAGAAGTCTACCTTGAAGACTTACGAGTGATTGGGCGAGGGCTGTGTGTCCTTAGCTCAAGGGAATAAGGTGAAGCAGCGGTCTTACGAGTTGAATCTCAGCCTCCCTAACGGATGTCAGAGTTGACACGACAAGCTGGAACTGGTCCAACAAATCTGTGTCTTCAACAAGTGGTGGTTCTATCCCTTCCCTCCTTTACCTTGAGTTTTGTCTTGTGAAGTCATTGCTTATATGTCTTATCTGTTTGACTTCATTGCTTGACTACTATCGTTGTTTGGCTTCATACTATCTTCCATCCTGATCCTACTACCAAGCTGCTATTAGTCTTGTACCTTCACGTTATTGCATACTAGACTATGGTTTGCTTGTTGTAGTTCATCTTCGCTGCATATCAATTAGGTCATTTCTATTGTTTGTCTTCAAAACATTCGTGTTTTGAAGACTTTATTAAATCTCTATTCACCCCCCTCTAGTCGATAACTAGCACTTTCAATTACATTCACGCACTTAGTTGGAACATTATTTACGCCTCATGTTTGATGAGTCAAGGTTATGAATTCAATTTAAAGGACAATGGTTGTTCGATATTTTTGAATGGTATGTTCCATGGCTATACCCATTGTTGATGGGATATTTATACGAATCTAGAGCAGGAACGGTCTATAACGTGAATGTCAAGGCATAAGCCTAATGAGATAAATTCGACATATACGGCATTGCGGCTTGGACACATTAATGCGAAGCATGAAGAAGCTCCATGATGATGGGCTCCTAACCCGTCCGACTTGGTCATTGAGACATGTGAATCATGCTTGCTCTGCAAGATGACTAAGTCTCCTTTCGCAAAGAGTTGCAAGAGGCGTCCAGAGCTATTGGAACTTATACATAGTGATGTGTGTGGTCAATGAGCACAACCGCCAGAGGTGGCTATCGATGCCGTGACTTTTACCGGCGACTTGAGTAGATATGGATATATCTATTTGATGAGGCACAAGTCGGAGACTTTTGAAAAGTTCAAAGAGTTTGAGCGAGGTTGAGAATCAGCTCGGCAAGACTATAAAGCCTGCGATCGATCGTGGATGTGAGTACATGAGCAGGGAGTTTGATGATCATCTGAAAAGTCGGTATAGTACCTCAGCTCACAACTCCAGATGCATACGGAGAAACAGCGTGTCGAGCGGAGGAATAGGACCTTGTTGTACATGGTCCGGTCTATGATAGAAAATCGGATTCACCCTTGTCATTTTGGGGATCGCTCTAGAAGCTGCAGCTTTCACACTTAATAGGGTACCATCAAAATCCGTAGACAAGACACCACATGAGATGTGGACGGGAAGAGTCCGGTTTGTCTTTTCTAAAGATTTGGGGTTGTGAAGCATTTGTCAAGCGACTTATGTCGGACAAGCTTACACCTAAGTCGGATAAATGCATATTAAGTGGGATATCAGGAAGCCTTGGGATATAGCTTCTACAACCGGAAGAGAACAAAGTGTTTGTTGCTCGGAGCAGGGTTTTCCTTGAAAGAGTTTCTCGGTCGGGAGGCCGATGGGAGGGCAGTTCGACTCGAAGAAATTCGAGGACCACTCGGGGCAGCTCGGTGGTGATGAGGTCATACGGAGTCGGTCGGGGAACCTGTAGTGGGCGGCACGGAACCACGGAGTCGGAAAGATGCGCAGAGTCGCAATGTATTGTTGCTAAGCGGCAAGCGGGCGTATCACGGAAGCGATGGTAAGCCAGATTACGAGGCATGGTGGAGGCCATGAGATCGAGATTAAAGTCCATGGATGAGAATCAAGGCGGGACTTGGTTGATCCGCACACAGGCGTAGCTGCCATGGTTACAAATGGGTCTTTAAGAAGAAAAATGATGTGGATGGGAATGTTCGGATCCACAAAGCTCGTCTTATCGCTAAAGGTTATGGACAAGTTCAAGGAATTGACTTCTGACGAGACTTACTGGCTTGATAGCGATCTTTGAAGTCGGTGAGGATCATACTAGCTATAGCTGCATATTTCGATTATGAGATATGGCGAGATGGATGTCAAGCAGCTTTCCTTCACGGAAATTTAACCAGGGCGTGTATATGATACAGCCGAGGGTTTTGTCGATCCGACTAGCACTAGTAAGGTATGCAAGCTCAAGAGATCCATTTATGGGTTGAAGCAAGCATCTCGGAGTTGGAACATTCGTTTTGATGAGGTCGTCATTGGTCTCGGTTTCATCAAAAGCGAAGAGGACTCTTGTTTATACAAGAAGTTAAGTGGGAGCTCGATAGTGTTTTCGATCTTGTATGTGGACGACATACTACTGATCGGAAATGATGTTCAATGCTAAACTTCGGTCAAGAGTCATTGAATGGCAAGTTTTCGATGAAAGACCTTGGCGAGGCGGTATATATTTTAGGCATTAAGATCTATAGAGATAGATCGAGGAGGCTGCTCTGCTTAAGCGAACGCGTACATAGATAAAGTGTTGAAGCGGTTCAACATGGTGAAGCGAAGAAAGGGTATAAGGCTAAGCGAGACTCGAGTCCTTCGACATCGATGGCGAAGCGGGATGAGTAGGATTCCGTATGCCTCGGCAATCGGATCCATCATGTATGCCATGATATGTACAAGGCCTGATGTTGCTTTTGCAATAAGCCTAACAAGTAGATACCAGGCCAACCCGGTGAGAGTCCTTTGGGCAGCGGTAAAGACTATTTTGAAGTACGAAAAGGACTAAAGAGATGTTCCTAGTTTATGGAGGTGAGGAAGAGCTTGTCGTGAGGGGTTACGTCGATGCTAGTTTCCAAACCGGCGGAGATGATGTCGATCACAGTCCGGATTAGTATGCGTCTGAATGGAGGAGTAGTGCCTTTGGATGAGTTCCAAAGCAGGATCGGTGGCGATTCTACCACGAAGCTGAATACATTGCGGACGTGAAGCTGCAAAGGAAGGTGTTTGGATCCGGCATTTTACGGATGATCTTGGTATTTTCCCAGCCTCGGTGAAACCGTTGGACCTTTATTGTGATAATTCGGTGCCATCGCACAAGCCAATGAGCAGGAATCACCACAAGGTCGGACACATAGGCTGGAAATATCACGTCTGAAGATCGTAAGAATGGTGATGTAGAGTTATGCAAGATTCACACGGATGCAAATGTTGCGGATCTGTTGACTAAGCCGCTTCCACAACCCAAGCATGAGGGAGCGCGTTAGAGCTACGGGCATTCGATGTCTATTTGATTGACTCTAGTGCAAGTGGGAGGCTGTTAGAGATATGCCCTAGAGGCAATCATGTATGATGATATTTCCTATGTGTTTATTAATAAAGATAGTCCTTGGACATTATCAATGATGTGTATCGGCAAGTATGTGACTTGTTTGTGGGACTATGCATTGTATGATGACTGTCCTAAAGGTCCCTAGTCGAAAGGGCTGTGTGTGCCTTGCGGCCGACTAGGCGGCATATGACACAGTCGATGGCTTGGTCTCACTAGCCATGGAGCATTGGATGCTAACGGATAATATGGACTTGGAAAGGTCTGGTCGGATTCGGCGTGGTCGATCGAGTCGAATAAGGTCAGTCGGACAGACCCAACTATGAGGCGCAGCGATATGTCATCTGTGAGTCTCTAGTACAAACATCGTTCTATGTCCTAAGACTGGTGGCGCATGTACTCGGGATAGTAATGAGACTTGCTTTGGGCCGACCAAAGCGCTACTCCGTGGTAGGTAGTTACAAAGGTAGGTTTGGGTTTGTCCGGTCCCATGCTTTGCGAGACATGGTCGAGCAAGATGGGATTGCCCCTCCGTCGGGAGAGATATACTCTGGGCCCCTCGTGTGATCCGACCGGGATAAGCATGGCCATGCAACAAGGATTATGAGATAATCCGGATTGTGGTCGGCATCCTTTGGAATGAGAAATAGGTCGGGTTAGCACAAGGATGGCGGTCTACGCCTTGAGCCCGACAACATATATCGTGTGGCAAAGGAGCGAAGTGTGACATGTTATGCAGGTTCGCCTAACCAGCTTCATAGTCTGCTTGGTGGTGTGCGCCTTGCTAGAGCCGCTACCAACCGTGCTTGGTCGGAGGTGATCGAGCTGTGACCAAGCCGACTTGAACCTAAGAAATTCGCGCATAAGGGAAGGAACCTCGAGGTCGGTTCGTAGGACCTTTGCTCGGATGTGATCCGGCTGGACTAGGAGCGTGACCGAGTAGACTTTGAACTTTAGGGTCCATGCGAGGTGTAACACCGGATGTAACTTTCCATATTGTAACTCAACTCTTGCCATTTTCGGCATTGTGATATGATATTCCCTCCGTGGTTGGGTTTTCTTCTTTTGCATTTTGTCCATGTCATGCATTTTACATCATGTCATCATGTGCATCGCATTTGCATCGTGTTAAGTCTCATGATTCGAGCATTTTTCCGTTGTCCGTTTTGCAATCCGGCACTCCTATCACCCCGGCCCTTTTACGTTTTTCCGTGGCGGGTACTAAACTTTCTCGGAATGGACGAGGTTTGTCAAGTGGCCTTGGTATACCACGGTAGACCACGGTCAAGTTCGGGTCATTTGGAGCTTGTTTGGTACTCAGCGGTTAACCGCACTCTCGCAAAGGCCTCTTTTAAGTTGCAGCCCAACACCCCTTCAAAATAGTCCAATAACCCATCTAAGTCACTTCCATGCTCCCGTCGTTCGATCCGCGATCGTGTGGTAGCTACACCTCATTTGGACTCTCCTAGCTCCCTCTATGCCTATTTAAACACCTCCCCGTCCAAATCCGGGTCCAAACCCTAGCCATCCTCATCCCCTTTTTGCGGACAATTTTCGGCGTCGGACCGTCCGCCCGTCAGCGCCGCCGCCCTGCACCCTATCAGCGTCGCCATGTGGCTGTCGCCTCCCTCACGCTTGTGACCCCTGATCCGCACGGTAAACCCGCCCGGCTTCGTCGCCGTGCCGCCGCCTCCGCGCGGACCAGGGCTTCCCGCGCTCCCGGCCAGCGCCTCCGCGCCGCCGCCCGGCTCCAGCCGCGGCGCCCCCTCGCCCGGCCTCGCCGCCTGCTCGCCCACCGGCCCGTCGCCAACCACCTCCTCCCGTGGCGCCCGCCCGCCTCCTCCGCGCCCGGCCTCCGGCCGGATCCGGCGGCCCCTCTTCCGCCGCCGTCCGCCCGCGGATCCGGCGAGATCCGCCGTCGCCCGATCGGGATCGGCCGTCCTCGGTTAGCGTCACGAGGTTGACTTTTCCCCTAAAATTCGTCTAAGTTTTCATCGGTGATAATTTGTGGCATTTTCAGCATGCATAACTTTGCGTGTAGCTCCGTTTCGTGCGTGTAATATGTCAAAATGTTCTTCTCGAAGAGTAGATCATTTCATCTCATTGCATCATTTTCATTTGAGCTCATCTTGATGCCGAAATGCTGTTAGAAGAAGACTATGTGATGTTAGTTTACATTTCTTAACGAACATGCACTTTTGTTATTTTGCTATGATTGATGTGTGCACCCTATGAATTTGAGTCCTACATGTGTTTTGTAATATGCCATGCCATCTTTCAGGGGTGTATGCCATGTATTTTTGTGATCTATGTGGTGACTAGCACAAGCATGCAAAGTAGGCTTCTGATGTTGCTGATTTCAACCTTGTTTAGGTGATATTTTGATGCCATGTTAACTTGATTCTACCGAGAGATCCATGCATATTTTGAGATACTTCATAAGGATGTTTTGAACATATGGTTATGCTCTATCCATCCATGCCTTTGTTTGCAATTATGGAGTGCCATATCTTGAGTCAATCGAGCTCTACTTTTGCTACCAAATGTTTCTGGCAGATTGTATACATGTTATTCAATTTTGCCAAGGTTGTTGTAGTTGATCCATGTAGCTATGATGTTGTTCTTGCCATGTATATCTTCTATGCCATGTCTTCTTGATTTATGTATGCTTAGTTTATCATGAAAGGCTCTGTAGTGAGTGCTTTGAGCTCTTAAACATGCCTACTTGTTATCTTTTTTGACATGCCATGTTGGTGAATCATTATGAAACTTGCCATTTTGACATGGGTGTTACTATATTTTCGATCCTTTTTGGCTTAAGGTCAGTAAGGGACTTTTGTTCTATGCTTTGAGTAGATTCATGCCATGCCATGTTTTTCTATTATAAGTTCCTGTAGCATGTTATTTTCTTGCTCTGAACATTGCTACTGATGCTGTTTTTGCCATGTCGACTGATATTTTGCACTTTTGCCATGCTTGTTTGGACCTGTTATGATGTGATCTAGCCGTAGCTCAGTGTTCATCTTTTGTCAAGCATCTTGAGTAGATCACTGCCATGTGATTTGTTGGTACGTTTGGGTGCAGTAGCTTAATTTCTTGTTGCTTGCTAAGTGGTATCATCTTTGTTAATAGCGATTTACGCCATTCTTGTTTTGCTTGTCATTTGCAAACCGTGCATCCGTTCGGTGATCTTTATATCGATTTCAACGAAATCATCTCATCTTTCAGTGGAATACTTGGTTTGCCAAGTTGATGCCTGGTTCATCATTTTCCTTCGGAATGCGCATCGCATTGCATATCACATCTAGCATATCATGTCATGTTTTGCATCATGTTGCTTGTGCATTGCACCGTGATTTATTGTGGTTCCTTTGTTTGTGTTCTTGCTTTGGGTAGAGCCGGAGGCAATGCGTGAGCGAGGAATCTGTTGAGAAGCGCTACGAGGATCAAGCTTTCAACAACTCGAGAACATTGCGAGCAAGATGACCATACCCTCGAAATCACTTCTATCTTTGCTATGCTAGTTGCTCGCTCTTTTGCTATGCCTATGCTCGATGCCTATCTCTTGCTTATCATGCCACCCATATTGCCATGTCAGACCCTAACCATCCTTTCCTAGCAAACCGTTGATTGGCTATGTTACCGCTTTGCTCGGCCCTCTTATAAGCGTTGCTAGTTGCGGTGAAGTTGAAGTTTGTTCCTTGTTGGAACATGGAGATGTTGTTCCTTTTGGCACATGTTTACTTGTTGGGGATATCACAATATATATCTGCTATATTTAATACATCTATATATTTGGTAAAGGGTGGAAGGCTCGGCCTTATGCAGTGTTTTGTTCCTCTTGCCACCTAGTTTCCGTCATACGGTGTTATGTTCCTTGATTTCGCGTTCCTTACGGTTGGGTGATTTATGGGACCCCCTTGACAGTTCGCTTTGAATAAGACTCCTCGGCAAGGCCCAACTTTGGTTTTACCATTTGCCACCTAAGCCTTTTCCCGGGTTTCGCGAGCCGAGGTCATCTTTATTTAACCCCGGACGGTGCTCCTTGAGTGCTGGCCCGAACAAAGCTACTGCTGGGGCCCTGCAGGAAACTTCGAGGCTTGGTTTTACTCGTAGCTAGTCTCATCCGGATGTGCCACGAGCGAGATATGTGCAGCTCCTATCGGGTTGTCGGCTGTCAGGTGGCTTTCTGGTCTTGTTTATTCTTTGTCGAAATGTCTTGTAGTCCGGGATTCGAGATTGATCGGGTCTTCGGTAGAAGAATATCCTTCGTTGACCGTGAGAGCTTATAATGGGCTAAGTTAGGACACCCTGCGGTATTATCTTTGAAAGCCGTGCCCATGATTTATGAGGCAGATGGGAATTTGTTAATGTCGGTTGTAGAAAACCGAAGTTGACCTCTATTAAAATACACATCAACGCGTGTGTAACCGTGATGGTCTCTTCTCGGTGAGTCCGGGAAGTGAACCTGATGTTGGAGTAATGTTTGGCGTAAGTAGTTCGGGATCACTTCTTGATGGCTACTAGCTTCACGTCCGTGCCTTGCTTCTCTTCTCGCTCTCTTTTGCGAATGTAGCCACCATATATGCTAGTAAACTTGCTGCAGCTCCACCTTACAACTCTGTCCTTCCTATAAGCTTAAATAGTCTTGATCTCGCGGGTGTGAGATTGCTGAGTCCCGTGACTCAGATTCTATCAAAACAGTTGCAGTGCGGCGATGCGGTCACGGTGGCCTAGCCCGAGCTCAAGTGGGAGTTCGATGAGGAGCGTGGTCGTTACTATGTGTCTTTTCACGATGATCAATAGTGGTGCCCAGTTGGGACGATCGGGGATCTGTGTAGCATTTGGGGTATCTTCTTTTATTTTGGTTCCGTGGTCGGACCTTGAGTGTAATCTGAATGATGGATGTTTATTTATGTCTTGTGTGAAGTGGTATTGTAAGCCAACTATGTATCTCTTTCCCTTAATTATTACATGGGTTGTGTGAAGATTACCTCACTTGCGACATTGCTTTCAATGCGGTTATGCCTCTAAGTCGTGCCCGACACGTGGGAGATATAACCGCATCGAGGCGTTACAAGTTAGTGTCGAGCCTTCCCGACTTAGGAGCCCTACTTGATTGTTTCTTTGGCGTTGTTGAGTCTAGAGCGAAAAATGTTTTGAGTCTTAGGATTATATATATCGGAGTAGGATTCTTTTTACTCCCGGTCCTTAAATCGCTCTGGTGAGGTCTCTTGGCGTAGAAGTTTTGACTCTTCTCTCCTCAAATTTCACTAAAAAATTTTAGGATCACTTGGGTATCTTGGGATCGTTCGATGGTTTTGTGGCGAGAACATTGTTCTTGGTGCCTCGACATTTAGGGGTTGTGGCGGTGTCCGGGAGTTGAGCTCCAGGTGTTGTCGTCACAATTTTATCGTTGCGATTCTGGAATACGAGATTTGCCGACATCGAAATCTCTTTTGTGCAGTTGTTGGTGAGATAACCCGATAACCCGATCTTGAGGCGAGCTCGGGAGTATTGCCATGACTTCGTATAACGGATGTTTTTGAAGGTCGAGTACCACGATTTCGAAGGTTTCTTGGTTATGTGTTGACGGATGGATCAATTGGATCTAGGTATTGTTAGTTTGGGTGATATATTTTGTGTCCTGTATCCCCAACACCATATTGCATAACGAGAAAGTTTGGGAGTTTATAGGTAGAATTCTAGTAACTTACGGGATATCTTTCCGACGGATGTATGATTTGAGATTGGGGTCCAACGTCTAGTGGTCCGCCCATTCACGGTCGATTCTGATGGTGTGAGGCATCTTAAAGAATCCTTGGCTATGCTGATTCGGGGCGTCTTGTTTGTCATTAGTGGCGTCCGTATGTCGTCGTGCCCGTGTGGGCCCCACCACGAACACTTTGGGCGAAATCTCTATCATGTGTTTGTTCGGCTTATTCTAGAAGCCAATCTTTTATTTTGTTTTCAGTTGTGATATTGAGTTGTTTCAAAGCGGATGGTGATTTCATCCCTTTATCTAAGTGGCTTCTCACCTTAATGGGCGTGTGATGATTAGCTTTTGGAATTCATTCGTTCATCCTTGTTCGAATGTTTATTGTGAAGACTATATGTTGCAATTTCTATCCGTTGATTCTAATTGTCTATTTGTCTATCAAGTGCTAACGGATGTCACCCTCTTGAGGATGGCTCCATGTAGCGTCGAGAATCCGGAGCGGAATGAAGGAATCGGTCGAACCCTCCACCTCCACCTCCGCCTCCGGAGGCTGGCAACTATCATGGCAGCCACCAATGCCAATGCTCGAGATGATTTTGCAGCTCTTGCAGAAGCGTACTCAAGGGCAAAGCGGTCAAGGAAATCAAGGTCAAGGCAACAACCAGCCGCACTTTGCTACTCTCGGTCGGTTCTCGCTAATCAGCGAAGTCTTTCGGTTTACGTAGCCGAGGCCACAGGCGCCGACGATTGGCTTGTGGACATCTGCAAACACTTTGAATGTAGCAATGTCGGACACGAGGATTTTGTCAAGTTTGCATCATTTCAACTCAAGGACCAAGCTCTTTGAGTGGTACCGGCAATACAAAGATTCGAGAGGAGGTCGTGTCATTACAGGATGAGTTCGCCGAGATTTGAGCTCACCACATTCGAAAAGTGTTGTTGAGAGCAAGCGTGAGGAGTTCCGCAATCTCAAGCAAGGCAACATGTCGTGTGCCAATACAATATCCAGTTCGAGCTTCGCTCGCTTTGCTAAGCAAGGCGTCCACGATGAAAAGAGTATGATCTATCAATTGAGAGGTGGTCTCGAGAGAAGATCGCAATTAGCTCTTGTGCTTTTGAGCGAGAAAAGTATGATGAATTCTACAACATAGCCTTTGAAGCAAGAAGCTGCCCAGCTCAAATGTGAGGCTTCTAAGAAGAGAATCGGGGATGCAGATTCGGTCTTCTTCTTCCTCTCAAGTGGCAGCTAAGCAGCGAAGTTCTACCTTCCTCCTCCTCCGTTCCGTCGGCCTTATCGTGAGAAGAACTCAGGTGGCGTGGATCTTCCCACCGCCCAACCAGGCTATCAGAACAAGTCTAATTCTCAAGCTCCAAGGTCAAGTGCTCCTTACCACCGTCGCTCTCGGAGGTGACTTGCAACAAGTGTCGGCGAAAGGTCACTATCACGAACAAGTGCTTGAACCAAAGCGCCTTCCGCCTCCTCCTCTGTGAAATCTTCTAGCAATGCGGTGGTCAAGCATAATCCCAAGTGCGCAAAGGTGAACATGATGAATGCAGCACAAGCGGAGAATCTTGATGTGATAATGGGTAATCTCTCGATTAATGATATTCTGCAAAAGTCTTATTTGATACTAGTGCATCGCATTCTTTCATGTCATATCCTTTTGCATGAAGCACAATTTTGATCTGAGGCATTACCTAAAGCATTGCAAGTTATTTCTCGGCTAAGCGTTTGAGCTCTAGCATGATGGTTCGAATGTCTCCATCAAGATGGGCGACTATAGATTTCTGGCTAAACCAATTGTCCTTGGTGACTCGGATATTGATCTTATTCTCGGGATGGTGGCTTTATCGGCACAAAGCTCAACTTGATTGTGCTGCGGAAATTCAATTGACTCACTCTTCTAATGATGTGATCATCTATGCGCTTCGTGATGAAACCATTGGTTGTTTTCTCTCAATGAGAAGAGGCGAATTGGATGCTATCTCTCGATTCGATCGTTTGTGAGTACCAAGATGTCTTTCGGAAGAGCTTCGGGTATGCCTCCTCATCGGCGATTGAGTTCGTTATCGATCTTGAGCTGATGCTTGAACCCGTTTACAAGCGTCCATATAAGCTTGGAACTGATGAGCTGAAGGAATTGAAGAAGCAGCTCGATGAACAAGAGCGTCTGGGTTTGATCGGACCGAGTTCATCTCCTTGGGGTTGTGGTGTTCTTTTGTCCATAAGAAGGATGCGCGGACCGACTTTGCCGATTACCGTCCATTGAATAAGAAGGCAATCAAGAACAAGTATCCACTTCCCAACATCAATGAGCTTTTGAGCAACTCAAAGGTACTAAAGTGTTCTCCAAGCTTGACCTTCGTATGGGTTATCATCAGATTCGCATTCGTGAACAAGATATTCCCAAGACAACATTGAGAACAAGCTTTGGTTCTTATGAATATCTTGTCATGTCTTTCGGCCTCGTCAATGCTCCTCCAACATTCTCTCGGATGATGAACTTCATCTTCAACCCCTACACCAATGAATTCGTCTTGGTCTATCTTGATGATATTTTGGTCTTCTCCAAGAATAAGAAGGATCATGCCAAACATTTGCGATTGGTACTAGACAAGCTCGAGAGTATCAATTCTATCGAAGTTCTCCAAATGTGAATTTTGGCTTGATGAAGTGCTTTATCTTGGTCATATCATCTCCGCCAAGGGCATCGCTGTTAATCCGAGAAGGTGTCGCGATTGTGAATTAGGAACCTCCTCGGAATGTCAAGCAGCTCCATGATTTTCTTGGTCTTGCAAGCTATTGCGAAGATTCTTTGAGAACTTCTCCAAGATTGCAAAGCTCTTTCCAACCTTCTCGAAGCATGTGAAGTATATACGGTCTCTGAGTGTGGCGTTGCTTTCAATACTCTCAAAGAAACTTCGTCACAGCTCTGTCTTAACTCCTCTGATGAATCCAAGCCATTGAAGTTTTACGTGATGCTTCTCTTCAAGGTCTCGGTCTTTGTGTTAATGCAAGAGAGAGAGTTGTGGCTTATACCTCTCGTCATTTGAAGCCCAGCGAAAAGAACTACCCACTCACGATCTTGAGTTGGCGGCAGTTGTCCATGCATTGATAACATGGAGACATCTCTTGTTGGGAAGGAAAGTGGACATTTTCACCGACCACAAGAGCCTCAAGTATATCTTTACTCAACCCAACCTCAAGCTCGAGCAAACTCGATGGGTGAAATGATTCAAGAGTACAATCCAGTATTGAATATACTAAGGGCAAGGCCAATGTCATTGCAGATGCTTTGAGCGGGAAGGCTTACTGCAGCAGTTTAATCCTCAAGCCCTTCAACGGATCTCTGTGAAGCTTTCCGTAGCTGAATCTTCAAGTTGTTCCTCAAGGCTTTCTTGCCAACCTCATAGTCTCTCCTACTTTGGAAGATCAGATTCGTGAGGCTCAACCACTGGATAACATGGTGAAGAAGGTGAAGCGTGGTATCGACAAGGGCATTTCAAGTAGAAGTGCTTCCACGTTGATGACAAAGAAACTCTTTTCTTGAGGACGGATTGTGGTTCCTAAGGGTGATCTAAGAAAAGTCATTATGAGCAGGCTCACAATTCGCTTCTATCCATTCATCACGGAAATGCGAAGATGTACCGGGACCTCAAGCGATCATATTGGTGGACTCGAATGGGCGAGAAATTGCTCAATTCGTGAATGAATGTGATGTCTGCGAGAAGAGTGAAAGCGAGAACACCAAAGACCAGCTGGTCTCCTCCAACCTCTTGCTATTCGAATGGAAGTTTGATCATATCGAGATGGACTTAGTGACTGGTTTCCAAAGTCAAGCGTGGAAATGATGCTATCTTCGTTGTCATTGACAAGCTTACTAAAGTGGCTCATTTTCTTCCTATCAAAGAATCCATCACAGCAGCTCGGTTGGAAGACCTATACACCTCGGGTTTGTCTCCTTGCGGCATTCCACAAGTGATCTCTTGGACCGTGGCATCATCTTTACCTCCAAGTTAAGGATTCTTTTGAGGAAGGCCATGGGCACCAACATTCGTTTCACACACTTTCCATCCTCAAACAAGTGGCCAAGTTGGCGAGTTAATCAAATCCTTGAAGATATGCTCGGGGATTGTGTCATTTCTTCGGTATGAAATGGGAAGATTGTCTTCCATATGCGAGTTCTCCTACAACAACAGCTTCCAAGCGAGTTGGGCTAGGCCCCATTGAAATTCTCTATGGCGAAAGTGCGTACTCCTCTCAATTAGTGCGAGACAGGTGAGCGCCAACTTCTTGGCAATGACTTGATCCCGAAGCGGAAGAAATGTGCAAAGTCATTCGTGAGAATCTCAAAGCCAGCATAATCGCGCGGAAAACTATTATGATGATAAGCACAGTGATGTGGCTTTTGAAATCGGAGACCATGTCTACCTCGCGTCTCTCAATGAAAGGCACTTTCGTCAACCCGGTATCAAAGGAAGCTTGCCCCTAGATCGTGGGTCCTTTCAAGATCATTGGCAAAAAGCGATCTAGCCTATCAACGAGCTTCCTCCAACCGCCAAATGTGCGATGTGTTCCACATGTCACAACCGCAAGTGCTTCAAGACTCTGGCGCACTATCAACTTGAAGATTGACCTTCAAGAAGATCTCTCTTATCATGAGCACCCGTTGCTATTCTTGAAGAAACGGCGCAAGACTCGCAACAAGTCAATCAAATTCCTGAAAGTGAAGTGGTCACACCATTCCGACCGTGAAGCCACACAGGGGCGAGGATCACCTCCGTTCGAATATCGGAGTTCTTTCGGTCCTAGATCTGGGGCGAGATCCTCTTGTAGTGGTGGAGTGTTGTAACACCCGGATGTAACTTTCCATATTTGTAACTCCAACTCTTGCCATTTTCGGCATTGTGATATGATATTCCCTCCGTGGTTGGGTTTTCTTCTTTTGCATTTTGTCCATGTGATGCATTTTACATCATGTCATCATGTGCATCGCATTTGCATCGTGTTAGTCTCATGATTAGAGCATTTTTTCCGTTGTCCGTTTTGCAATCCGGCACTCCTATCTCCCCGGCGGCCCTTTTACGTTTTTCCGTGGCGGGTACTAAACTTTCTCGGAATGGACGAGGTTTGTCAAGTGGCCTTGGTATACCACGGTGAACCACCGGTCAAGTTCGGGTCATTTGGAGCTTGTTTGGTACTCAGCAGTTAACGCACTCTCATAAAGGCCTCTTTTAAGTTGCAGCCCAACACCCTTCAAAATAGTCCAATAACCCATCTAAGTCACTTCCATGCTCCCCATCGTTCGATCACGATCGTGTGGTAGCTACACCTCATTTGGACTCTCCTAGCTCCCTCTATGCCTATTTAAACACCTCCCCGTCCAAATCCGGGTCAAACCCTAGCCATCCTCATCCCCACTTTTCGCCGGACAATTTTCGGCGTCGGACCGTCCGCCCGTCGCGCCGCCCGCCCGCACCCTATCAGCCTTGCGCGCCACCTGGCCTGTCGCCTCCCTGCGCGCCAGCCTGCTGCGATGCAGCCCAGCCCGCCCGGCCAGTCGCCGCGCCGCCGCCTCCGCGAGACAGAGGCTTCGCGCGCTCCCCGGCCGCCGCGCCTCGCCCGCGCCGCCCGGCTCCGGCCTTGGCGCCCCTCGCCGGCCTCGCCGCCCTGCTCCGACCACCGGCCCTCCCCCGACGTCGCCACCGGCCGATCCGCCACCTCCTCCCCGTGGCCGCCCGGCCACCTCCTCCGCCGCCCGGCCTCCCGGCCCGGATCCGGCGGCCCCCTCTTCCGGCCGCCGTTCCCGCCGCGGATCCGGCGAGATCCGCCGTCGCCCGATCGGGATCCCGGCCGTCCTCGGTTCGCGTGCGAGGGTTGACTTTTCCCCCCTAAAATTCGTCTAAGTTTTTCATCCGGTGATAATTTGTGGCATTTTCAACGCAGCATAACTTTGCACCTGTAGCTCCGTTTCGTGCATGTAATATGTCAAAATGTTAGCCTCGAAGAGTAGATCATTTCATCTCATTGCATCATTTTCATTTGAGCTCATCTTGATGCCGAAATGCTGTTAGAAGAAGGCTATGTGATGTTAGTTTACATTTCTTAACAGAACATGCACTTTGTTATTTTGCTATGATTGATGTGTGCACCCTATGAATTTGAGTCCTACATGTGTTTTGTAATATGCCATGCCATCTTTCCAGGGTGTATGCCATGTATTTTTGTGATCTATGTGGTGACTAGCACAAGCATGCAAAGTAGGCTTCTGATGTTGCTGATTTCAGCCTGTTTAGGTGATATTTTTATGCCATATTAACTTGATGCTACCGAGAGATCCATGCATATTTTGAGATACTTCAGTAAGGATGTTTTGAACATATGGTTATGCTCTATCCATCGATGCCTTTGTTTGCAATTATGGAGTGCCATAGCTTGAGTCAATCGAGCTCTACTTTTGCTACCAAATGTTTCCTGGCAGATTGTATACATGTTATTCAATTTTGCCAAGGTTGTTGTGGTTGATCCATGTATGCTATGATGTTGTTCTTGCCATGAATATCTTCTATGCCATGTCTTCTTGATGTATGTATGCTTAGTTTATCATGAAAGGCTCTGTAGTGAGTGCTTTGAGCTCTTAAACATGCCTACCTGTTATCTGTTTTTGACATGCCATGTTGGTGAATCATTATGAAACTTGCCATTTTGACATGGGTGTTACTATATTTTCTGATCCTTTTTGGCTTAAGGTCAGTAAGGGACTTTTGTTCTATGCTCTGAGTAGATTCATGCCATGCCATGTTTTGCTATTATAAGTTCTTGTAGCATGTTGTTTTCTTGCTCTGAACATTGCTACTGATGCTGTTTTGCCATGTCGACTGATATTTTGCACTTTTCCATGCTTGTTTGGACCTGTTATGATGTGATCTAGCCGTAGCTCAGTGTTCATCTTTTGTCAAGCATCTTGAGTAGATCACTGCCATGTGCTTTGTTGGTACGTTTGGGTGCAGTAGCTTAATTTCTTGTTGCTTGCTAAGTGGTATCATCTTTGTTAATGGCAGTTGTACCATTCTTGTTTTGCTTGTCATTTGCAAACCGTGCATCCGTTTCGGTGATCTTTATATCGATTTCAACGAAATCATCTCATCTTTCAGTGGCATACTTGGTTTGCCAAGTTGATGCCTGGTTCATCATTTTCCTTCGGGCGCATCGCATTGCATATCACATCTGCATATCATGTCATGTTTTGCATCATGTTGCTTGTGCATTGCACCGTGATTTATTATGGTTCCTTTGTTTGTGTTCTTGCTTTGGGTAGAGCGGGAGGCGAGTGCGTGAGCGAGGAACCTGTTGAGAAGCGCTTACGAGGATCAAGCTTTCGACAACTCGAGAACATTGCGAGCAAGATGACCATACCCTCGAAATCACTTCTATCTTTGCTATGCTAGTTGCTCGCTCTTTTGCTATGCCTATGCTCGATGCCTATCTCTTGCTTATCATGCCACCCATATTGCCATGTCAGCCCTAACCATCCTTTCCTAGCAAACCGTTGATTGGCTATGTTACGCTTTGCTCAGCCCTCTTATAGCGTTGCTAGTTGCGGTGAAGTTGAAGTTTGTTCCTTGTTGGAACATGGAGATGTTGTTCCTTTTGGAACATGTTTACTTGTTGGGGATATCACAATATATATCTGCTATATTTAATAAATCTATATATTTGGTAAAGGGTGGAAGGCTCGGCCTTATGCACAGTGTTTTGTTCCTCTTGCCACCTAGTTTCCGTCATACGGTGTTATGTTCCTTGATTTAGCGTTCCTTACGGTTGGGTGATTTATGGGACCCCCTTGACGGTTCGCTTTGAATAAGACTCCTCCGCAAGGCCCAACTTTGGTTTTACCATTTGCCACCTAAGCCCTTTTCCCCGGGTTTCGCGAGCCGAGGTCATCTTTATTTAACCCCGGACGGTGCTCCTTGGTGTTGGCCCGAACTAAACTTCCTGCTTGAGGCCTGCAGAAACTTCGAGGCTTGGTTTTACTCGTAGCTAGTCTCATCCGGATGTGCCACGAGCGAGATATGTGCAGCTCCTATCGGGTTGTCGGCTGTCAGGCGGCTTTGCTGGTCTTGTTTTATTCTTTGTCGAAATGTCTTGTAGTCCGGGATTCGAGATTGATCGGGTCTTCGGTAGAAGAATATCCCGTTGACCATGAGAGCTTATAATGGGCTAAGTTGGGACACCCTGCGGGTATTATCTTTGAAAGCCGTGCCCGCGGTTATGAGGCAGATGGGAATTTGTTAATGTCGGTTGTAGAAAACCGAAGTTGACCTCTATTAAAATACATCAACGGCGTGTGTAACCGTGATGGTCTCTTCTCGTGGTCAGGAAGTGAACACGATGTTGGAGTAATGTTTGGCGTAAGTAGTTGGGATCACTTCTTGATCGCTACTAGCTTCACGTCCGTGCCTTGCTTCTCTTCTCGCTCTCTTTTGCGAATGTAGCCACCATATATGCTAGTAAACTTGCTGCAGCTCCACCTTACAACTCTGTCCTTCCTATAAGCTTAAATAGTCTTGATCTCGCGGGTGTGAGATTCTGAGTCCCGTGACTCACGGATTCTATCAAAACAGTTGCGGTGCCGGCGATGCGGTCACGGTGGCGCAACCCGAGCTCAAGTGGGAGTTCGATGAGGCGTGGTCGTTACTATGTGTCTTTTCTGATGATCGATAGTGGTGCCCAGTTGGGACGATCGGGGATCTGTGTAGCATTTGGGGTATCTTCTTTTATTTTGGTTCCGTAGTCGGACCTTGAGTGTAATCTGAATGATGGATGTTTATTTATGTACGTTGTGAAGTGGCATTGTAAGCCAACTATGTATCTCTTTCCCTTAATTATTACATGGGTTGTGTGAATATTACCTCACTTGCGACATTGCTTTCAATGCGGTTATGCCTCTAAGTCGTGCCCGACACGTGGGAGATATAGCTGCATCGAGGCGTTACGAGGCCTAAGTGTTGAGCTGCGGCGGGCGCCTATATAAAGTGGAGGTGCGGCACACTCATGCGGTTGGTAAGCCGGGCGCTGCGACTAGGGTTTGCATGTGTTGCGAATAGCCACCTCCACTCGCCACCGGTGTGTGATCGGACCTAGCAGTCCGCCGCCGCAGTGTTCCTCCTCCTGCAGCGGATACCGTTAGGCGGTGCACTTGCGCGCTTCTGGCGAACTTCATGCGTGGGATCGGACGACCGGCTGTTGAGGAGATCGAGCGAGGAGGAGGCGATCCATGCGAGACGCGCTGCCCCAACTCTTCTTCCGCTGCTGCGACAACTGCGGCGTCTAGTGGTAACGGCGTGATCCATCTCCCATAGCATGTTCTGGATTTTTGCGGCGTAGGAAAATTTTAATTTGCGATCGGCGCACCCTACCGTAGAACCCAACAACCACGTTTTTCACGAAATCTGAGGCCCTTCGGTGGGTCCCGGATGTCGGTGGAGGAATAATTATTTTGCGGCGTAATAAGGAGGCACTTCCTTTACTGCGGCCGTGGACCCAGCTGTCGGCCTCTCCACATCGATCCGCGTCCGATGGAAGCCGTTCCTTGACCATGTTCACCACACGGCGGTGGGCGGCGGCGAGCCTAGGAAGGAATGACACGAGGCGAGGAAGACTCGGTAGTTGTTTCCCGTGGGCGGGAATCTGTTGTCTGAGGTTTCTTGGTTCGTCGCCCTCGGTGAGAATAACAGCAGGTGTGGGTGAGTAGAGGATCGCTAGGCCAGCGATGGGAATGCAGTGAGGCGGTGAGGCCTGCTGGCGGCTTCTGGCCGGCATGAGGAGGAGGAAGCGAGCAGTCCTTGGCGCTTGTTTGGCCATTTGGGCGGGAAAGCGAGAGATTGAAGAAGCACGGCGGCGTTGGATGGACATTATGCAGTCCTTTGGGCTAGAATCGTTCATATTGACTAAGTTAACAAAGCCCTCTGTCCCGTCAACTTAGTAGGCCCACAAGTCATCCTCCTACCATGGTGGGTCCCAGCTAGCGGGGGTATTCATTTTACGTGCGTAATAAGGAGGCACTTCGGTGGGTCAGAGCTGTCGTGAGCGTTTTTAGTGAAATCGGTGGTCCGTCCGGTGGGTCCAGCGATCGAGGGCAAGCGTTTTCTTTTAGCGAAATACCATCCGATGGAGTCACAGCGGTCGAGAAGCGTTTTTTCGCGAAATCTGGTGGCCTGTCCGATGGGTCCCTCTTTGTCGGTGGAGGAATAATTATTTTTTGGCGTAATAAGGAGGCACTTCCTTGCGGCTGCCGTGGACCCGGTGTCGGCCTCTCACGTCTGATACTCTTCCGATGGAAGTCGGTCGTTGACCACATTGACCACCACGCCGAGAGCACCAGGCGGTGGGCGGTGAGGCCTAGGAAGGGGACGGCAGCGGGCAGGGAATCTGTGGCGATGGATGCCGCGGAGAGAATACGAGGTTCACTCGTTCGGCTGCGGTGTGAGGCTACCGTCGCCGCTTGAGAATAACGGGAGTGGGTGAGTGGAGGGATGGCACGGCCAGCGGTGGGGAGTAGTATGGGGCGGTGAGGCCTCCAGCGGCTGACCTGACCCGGCCTGGCGACAACATGCGCCCACGACCGGCGCTGCTTTGGCGGCTGGGGTAAGAAGACCGGAGGTTGAAGAAGCACTACGGTCATTGGATGGACATCGTTGACCACGCTCGCCGAGAGCACCAAGGCGGTGGGCGATGGTGAGGCCTCTGAAGGGAGCGACCTGAGGCGGCGAAGACACGGCGGTGGCTGCCGCGTGGTGGAAATCGAGGTTGGTGGTTCGGCTCTTTGTCGTCGGAAAATAACAGGAGGTGTGGGTGAGTAGAGGGATAGAGCAGGCCAGGGATGCGAGTATGATGGGGCCGTGAGGCCTGCCCGGCAACTTCTTGCCGACCACGGGGGCGAGGAAGCGGCGGTTTCGGCAATGCTGCTTTGGCGGCTGAGGCGGGAAGATCGGAGGCTGAAGAAGCACGATTGCCGTTAGATTGACATCTAACGATCGGCGCTAGTAGAGTCGATTGTTGACTAAGTATCTTTTTAAGAAACCTTTGTAGGCCCTAAGTCAGCCTCCAAATCTGTGGCGGACAACATAAAGCCCATTTGCTATTTTTATAATTTGCAGCCCATTTGCTATTTTTATAATTCAGCCCATTTGCTAATTCTTAAGTAATTTATTACAGCCCATTTCTGCCCGGGACCACGGTCAAAAGTTCAACCTTATTTTGCATATTTTGGTGGAGTCAAACTATTGTAATCGAAATGATAAACATTTTTAAGAACTTATTGATTTGCCAAAAAATCGTTTTGTTTTGCAAGCAAATAAGGCGTGGGACAATTGAGTTGGTTTAAGGAAAACCAGTGGTAAAAAATCAGCTGGGTGGGAAAAACAACAAAAATAAGGATGTAAATATGAAAAGGAATTTTATGTGTTTCCAATATAATGATACGTGTATATGAACTAGTAAAACTATAGGTAGAGATTAGAAAAGCGGATGTAGGACATGCGTTTCAAGAGAGAAAATAGAACTGGGCTGTGTGTTTGATTCAGTAAAAAAACTACTGCGGATGTTGTAAGACAAAATATAACTAATCTTTGGCGGGCGAGCCGAGTAGATACCTGCTGGATCTTTGTGCCCGTTATGCGTCATGGGCTGGGCACTGTTAAAAACAAAACCAACCTGGGCAGTCTACAACCCAGTTGAAACTTGCTCGACCTGAAAAAACAATATCGTGCTCAATAAGCGAGAGAATTCTGCAAAGCACGGTGATAAGCGGGATGCAGCACGGATATTGTTTTTTATCATGATAATAAGTGCATGCACTTGTTTGAAAAAACTGAGAACTAGGAATTGAGCGGCGGGTGCTTATGCTACCCATCAAATAAAAATCAGGTGCACGAAATTCGTTTGAAACAAATGATTCAGCTTTATATCCACGTCGACCCTCGGCATGATGGTTGGAAGCAAATGCAAGTTCATACCAAAGATCGTTAACAACAATACCAACTTGCGGACGACAAGTTAGTACAACTACCAATACCAAACTAACTTATAATCTTTTACTCCTGGCCTAGTGTTACTTTGGTAGAAAATCTTGCAGAGGACCAGCTCCGCTCCTTCTCTTGCTCCGAGGTCCCGAGGTGGTCTTGGTGCATCACCCGATTGGTCCTCTGCTGGTGAAGTTCTTGTTGGTGTGCAGCACGGAACCTTTGTTGCCCGTCTGCCGGTGTTGACCATCACCGGCAAGGTATTGCGGTCTTGTGCCACATCGGCGTGCATGCCGCACTCATTGTATCTTGCGGCGTCCACGTGCCTTTTGAGCATACAGGAATTGCGGCTGGAAGAAATGCTTCCTTAGGCCACTCGATGTGATACTGCGGTATTGTGGAATACAGGTTTTAGTGTACCTAGTTGGCATTTTCATAACATCTTTGGCATGTTGCAGTCACTTGTTTCACTTTTTATTAAGCTGTCAAATTGTAATTGCTTCACGGTCTGCGTCTAAAAAGAAAAATAGGGCTATAAAGAAAGGAATATGTTTGTGCAAGTAGGCGGCCGATCGGTGTCTTACAGGAAGTTTCTCGGGTTGGGTGTAGCATATGCCGTGCTTCGCGTCGATGGTTGGTATGAACAAATCGATGAGAGTGAAATCTCGTATTGTCGGCACTCACTTTGGCCTCAAGGTGCTCGATCAGCTCTGATCCGTGGGATCGAACTTGGCGTCAACCGGCAGCACCGGCCAATCCTTCTTCGACTTGCATCGGTAATTCCGGTTATATGGTACTCAATGTATGATCAATCGATTGTTTTAAGTGAATGATGAAAGATTTGACGAGATAAGTGGTACTCCAAATCTGAAGTCGAGAATACCCGAACACGCGCGAGGATTCTTGTGTCACCTCACGGCGGCGTGTTGTCAAATCAATTCAATGTGTGGACATGATGAATAATTTGACCGGCGTATACTAGTCTTTATTCTTGTACTACTTACTAGTCATATTTAGTGTCACAATTTATACATAGGTTTAACTAACAAATGCGCACTTGAAGCCTAAGCGATATATATATATATATATACGCATCATCTCCATCATCATTATATGTACATCCTCATGGTGAGTTAGGATGCACTTGATCGAGGAAGGTATCTATCCTTCAAACCGGAGGAGTGCTTCAAACTAACAATAATACATAATATCCAACAAAAGAGGGTGCGTGCTACAACAGCAGAATACATGGCTTAGTCTAGATATCATACGAATCAAGTTGTGCATATTTCTTTGTTGGCATGAACCACATCGCCGCATGTCGGGTTTGCAAAAGCCATCCATCGCATGGAAGCTTGATGCCTTTCACACAATGAAGATTATCGGCAACAAGCTGTGTCGCGAATCTCTGGATATGGTGATTCATGAAACCCATGGTATGATGTGTAAACACAGCCCCCCTCGCGAATGGAAGTTGCATAGCACAATAATCATCGCCGGTGATATGATCGATGATTGGTTGGATGATCGGATAATTGAGCCGAGGAACAAGGAGTGGTTGCGAGGCTGTAAACCCGCCTCTAGTTGAATCGCTGGCCCAGCGTAGCTGGGATCTTTCTCGAACAGAAGCAGCCATAGCCATCAATGTCACGACGCCCCACATTTATCTGCATGTGGTTTGATGTAATGGTTTGGTCAATTTAGTGCGTGCGAATGAGCATCAAATGACCGCCGTCGGTGAACGGCGATAAACCACCACCCATCGGCTGGTATGATTCAGTCCTGGAATCATGAAGGCCAGCGCATTTCGTCTGCTGCAACAATTCAAATTGGAGACCAAAGGACAAAAATAAACAATCATGTTCGGTATGTGTGGAATTAAGATTATTATAACAGTGACACATATCATAGGCAGAGAATTGCAATGCCGTGGTCATAATCATACCCCAAGTTAAAAAATAAGCCAATGGCTTTCATATTCTAACAACATGTCATGGTTCAAACATCATGTAACAATGAGAGGAAAACAGCTATGACAGCGCCTACTCATATTCTACCATAGCACTTACTACTACTATTCTCATATCAACTCTAAGCAATAACATGCGTTGTTATAAAAATCTTAGCGAGAGTAACATATAGCAATCATGATGTTATGCTCATAATATGTATTCTAACAATCATTAGATGCCAATTTTCTCATATCAACTCTAACAATAACATGTGTGGTCATAAAAATCTAGGAAATGAGAGGAACATATAGCAATGATGTGGTTATAGACATGCTATGCATTCTAAATTTGTAACAAATGAGCAGGCAGTCTTATTCATAAGGTAAAGATGAGATGAGATAGAACAATTACGACGATAGATTCCACGGTATAGGCAGCCAATCGTGCATCGACCGCGTAAGCGATGCCATCGTGCACTATAGCATCGAACGAAATGTTGCCTCAACAGGATTGATGATGAGCCATAACCATGTATGGCGACCGAATTCGAGATAGACTAATCCCATGTTGAACAAGGCAATGAGCTTGTAATCCATGTAGTCTTACGATGGTGTGGGCGCCGCGATTACAACTTTACGCAAGCAAGCGGTCGAGCCAAAAGCTTGGCGCGTCTCGTGCGTAGTAGGCGAGGAGTGTCCGTGGGCGCGAGGCTCGATGGTGGCGGTATCAACGATGGAAGGTGATCTCGCTGGGTGTAGATATCCACGAGGCGCCATGGACTACGGTGTGGTGGATGAGGGCGATCGATTGGCCTTCATGCCCGCCCGATGGTGGCGCGCATGAAGGGCGGTGGGCGGGTAGTGGTAGCATGTCGAGGGCACCACGGCAACCTCCATAGGATCGTCAAGTCGATTATGCGGGCCACCTGCGAGGATCGGGCATCGCAAGCAGGGTGTCTTGAAAAGAGCCGGCGGTTGCGAGCAGTAAACGGTACAAAGACACGAGCATGCGGCAGGCAGACGGTCTTGAAGTAGGTCCATCGACTACAGATCTGCTCCAAGAGAACATCGGGAGGAATTCAATCAGCGGCTCTGCGTGTCGGTCGATTCTGCCATTGGGGTTTTCGGTGCTGCGAGCGGTGAGGAAGTGGATTGGCGGCGGCGAAAAGCTTCTCCTCGTGTGGCGAGCGGTGGCGGGGATATAGTGCCTTGCGAGCTACCAAGGAAGATGGCGTGGTAGGCGGCGGTGGCGGGGGTAAATGGTGTGCGATCGGCGATGGGGAAGAGAGGAAGAAGAAGAAGAGAGGAGGAAGAAGAGTGGAAGGCGGGGAAGAAAGTGCATTAAATCTCAATTCTACTAGTACTACTACCGGGATATGGCACCATCCTTGGTGTAAATAGTTACACCGATGACATGTGGGTCTACCACAAGAGGCCCATATGTCGAGTTAATGGATCTGAGAAGGTGCGTGGCGTATTTCTTGGGCGTGCTCTCTTGGCAAACATGATGGCGATCTTGGGTAAGGCTGATTTAGTAACACCAACACGCTGGTTCAACTTATTAATTCGTGTCCCATCTGTGCAGCGTGTATTGTCACTTCACTGCGAAGACTAGTTGAATAGTTCTCTCGGCCGAGATGGGGAATAATGGATCGCGAGGACTTCCTTTCTCTGTATCCCTATGCCTCTCGCTCACTTCACTCATTTTGCTCCGTACCTAGTCACTTGTTGAAATCTGTAGAAAGACAAATACTCCATATTTGGGAGCAGAGGAGGCTTTTACTCCGTACTATTTGGGAGCAGAGGAGTATCACCATATGGAGGAGCAGAGAAGCTTGAAATATGAACATGTCAATGGGAGGAGTAAGCCCCATGCATGCATGCATGCATGCAACATGCAACACTCACACATACTCCACATGGGCCATGCATAACACTCACGCACCCATGCGGCACACAGCACTGCGCCTTAACACACGCTCACGCTCAAGTGCTCAACCTACTCCCTCGTCCGTGAAAACTGTACATTTAGAGATTTACACATTGACAGGGTATAATGCTTAAAAGTAGCAGACTTATGTGTGCATGCGACCATTGAGATAAGAAGATTAAATGAAGGCCGTTGCATGCTATAATTAAGGATAGACATGTAGCCTATACCTCAGCACAAGTTGGTGCATTAGTCAATCAATATCGATTTAGATTAAAGGCTAAATGCATTGGAAGTGTAGATGTACATCATGTACTACTACACTCTTTGTTTTATATCCGATGTACACTCTTTGTTGGAAGACCGGGGAGGACACGTGCATGCACTCACATACACAACCAAGCGTGGTTCGAGGCAAGAGGTTGGACTCGTGTCGCGCTGCGTAAACTTTTGTTTAACTGATTTCTTTGCTCGCCAAGTGGCGGTGGGACCCGAAACCAGGTGACAATTTAACCCGATCAACAAAGTGCCACGTCGACTATGTGGCGGTTAGTAGGGTGCAATCTGGTGCTCTCGATGAGCTAGTGATCGTATAATCGGCATAAAACTATATATAGTGACCGTAAAAGCGTATTATTACATCGTTGACCGCGATGTATTTTCGTTTCAAATTAAGCCATATTAATCGGAAAGGATGCGTTATGGACTACTAATAGTACTAGTACTGCTTTGATGTATCCCGTCGACTTCGCCCGAACAAGGAGAAGCTTGCTTCGCCTCTCCCTCTCGCCACCATGTGGTGGTTCGCATAATGAGGAGAGGTTTTGACTTCTGAGCGCCCTCTCCCTCTCCCTCGCCCTCGCCCTCGCCCCCAGTGGCGTGCAGCATTCAATCGGTGTCAGTTGCGGAAGCATATTGTCTTTGTAGTATCATCATTGTTGGACCTTAGAAGAAGCGAAGAGCCAAGTGCAAGGTTCACAGATGCGAACTGTTGAACCTCCGAAGAAGCAAAGAGCCAAGCGCAAGGTTTTATAGGAGTTGTCGTCCTAGTAGGAGTGTACTACAACTATAGCGAGCGATGCTCTTGTATGATGCCATACGTCACGTATATCCAAAGCTGTGCCACCTTTTTCTTCTCAAGAAGCGTGTTGGAGCCGTGCAACAACCACACAAGTTGCATGTACACATAACACATTTACTAGTAATAAATTCTAAAGGACAAATGCGATTATGCCACACAAGTTCATCTCCAATTCATGTGATAAATTTGTGCGACTAGTCTACATATATTCACAGGCGCTACCGTTCACAATTACCGTACACCACTTACACGTTATAGATGGGCTACATGTCCTCCTCCGGGTTCCGTCCAGTTGTTCTTCATGGATGGCACGATCCATAGCGGTGGGCAAGAGGAATCATTATTGCAGCTTTCTAGTCCGGTTCCACGATGGAGACTCATCCAAGCTGAAGCGGCATAAATCAGGGATAGCGTGTCGGCATGTCATTCATCCGTGATCTTGCTGAAGACACAACCATGCTTCATGAGCAGCAGGCCTTTAGTGTCGTGCCGGAAGGTGGCATCCGCTTCACAATGGGGTAGCTGTCCCGATGAAAGCGAGTACTCTCCAAGAGTGTTCCTCGGCACCCACGTAGCATCACGGGTGAACTTCGGCGCCGTTCATCTGGTACCGCGGCATCCCAGATCTGGACACATGGTGGCGTACATAGTCAAGGTCCATGCATAATAATGTTGTGCTCAAATATGGCGGTCGATGTCTTGTGCAGCAAATAGTACTACTCCGGTATAGAGGAAATCTGGCTTATTATATATAGCCACTCTTGGCTACATGGATGAGATAGTAAGACATGAAAAAAAAATGGTGGCAGCTAGTGGGTTCAAGTCTTCAAGGGCCTAGCTAGCTATCTGGCGTCCTCAAGGTAAAAAGTACTCCTACTAGTACTACTAAGTATACTATTAGTAACACAATGAAAGAGAAGGCGAGAGGGTTAAAAATGGAATACGGGTAGATGGTGACGGTCGATCGTGGTAGATTGTGTGACCATGTTGCACATCGGTGGTACCATGGGTAACATTGCTAAGATAGTTGATCCCAATATGCCAAAGTCAGCTACAAGGTCCAGGTTAGACCGAATCGCGGATGCAAATGCACATCGAGGATCGGCTATCTTATTTTGATCGGGGATGGTGGTCCTTGCAAAATAATGGAGTACCGTTAGGGATGCAAATGATGGTTTGTGTATTCCGTTTGTAATCTCCGTGCCGTGGGATGGAAACTAGATGAAACAAGTCCACTGGCTTGTCACCGCGAAGATCTGGCCTAGATGGCGCCTGGCGTCTTGAGCGTGTAGGGGTACAAATCTTGGTACTCCAGTTAACCGCACTCTATAAAGGCCTCTTTTAAGTTGCAGCCCAACACCCCTTCAAAATAGTCCAATAACCCATCTAAGTCACTTCCATGCTCCCCATCGTTCGATCCGATCGTGTAAAACTTCACCTCATTTGGACTCTCCTAGCTCCCTCTTGCCTATTTAAACACCTCCCCGTCCAAAGGGTCAAACCCTAGCCATCCTCATCCCTTCCGGGACAATTTTCCGGCGTCGGACCCGCCGTCGCCCCCCGCACCCTATCGCCGCGCCACCGGCTGTCGCCTCCTCGCCCCGCCTGCGGCACCCCGCCCGCCCGGCTTTGGGCCCGCCGCCGCCTCCGCGGACAGGCTTCCGGCCCGCTTCCGGCCGCGCCTCCGCCCCCGCCCGGCCCGGCCCCCTCGCCCGGCCTCGCCGCCCTGCTCCGACCAACCCCCCGCCCGGTCGCCCCCGATCCCCCCACCTGGGGGCCCCCCTCTCCGCCGCCCGGCCTCCCGGCCGGATCCGGCGCCCCTCTTCCGCCCGCCCGTTCCGCCCGGGCCGGCGAGATCGCCGTCGCCCGTGGGATCCCGGCCGTCCTCGGTTGCGTCCGGGGTTGACTTTCCCCCTAAAATTCGTCTAAGTTTTTCATCGGTGATAATTTTGGCATTTTCACGCGCATAACTTTGCACAGCTCCGTTTGTGCATGTAATATGTCAAAATGTTAGCCTCGAAAGTAGATCATTTCATCTCATTGCATCATTTTCATTTGAGCTCATCTTGATGCCGAAATGCTGTTAGAAGAAGGCTATGTGATGTTAGTTTCTTTTTAAAGAAATGCACTTTTTATTTTGCTATGATTGATGTGTACCCTATGAATTTGAGTCCTACATGTGTTTTGTAATATGCCATGCCATCTTTCCAGGGTGTATGCCATGTATTTTTGTGATCTTGTGGTGACTAGCACAAGCATGCAAATAGGCTTCTGATGTTGCTGATTTCAAACCCTGTTTAGGTGATATTTTTATGCCATTTAACTTGATGCTCCGAGAGATCCATGCATATTTTGAGATACTTCATAAGGATGTTTTGAACATATGGTTATGCTCTATCCATGATGCCTTTGTTTGCAATTATGGAGTGCCATAGCTTGAGTCAATCGAGCTCTACTTTTGCTACCAAATGTTTCTGGCAGATTGTATACATGTTATTCAATTTTGCCAAGGTTGTTGTGGTTGATCCATGTATGCTATGATGTTGTTCTTGCCATGAATATCTTCTATGCCATGTCTTCTTGATGTATGTATGCTTAGTTTATCATGAAAGGCTCTGTAGTAGTGCTTTGAGCTCTTAAACATGCCTGTTATCTGTTTGACATGCCATGTTGGTGAATCTATGAAACTTGCCATTTTGACATGGTGTTACTATATTTTCTGATCCTTTTTGGCTTAAGGTCAGTAAGGGACTTTTGTTCTATGCTCTGAGTAGATTCATGCCATGCCATGTTTTATTATAAGTTCTTGTAGCATGTTGTTTTCTTGCTCTGAACATTGCTACGATGCTGTTTTTTATGTCGACTGATATTTTGCACTTTTCCATGCTTGTTTGGACCTGTTATGATGTGATCTAGCGTAGCTCAGTGTTCATCTTTTGTCAAGCATCTTGAGTAGATCACTGCCATGTGCTTTGTTGAGTACGTTTGGGTGCATAGCTTAATTTCTTGTTGCTTGCTAAGTGGTATCATCTTTGTTAATGGCAGTTGTACCATTCTTGTTTTGCTTGTCATTTGCAAACCGTGCATCCGTTCCGGTGATCTTTATATCGATTTCAGCGAAATCATCTCATCTTTCAGTGGCATACTTGGTTTGCCAAGTTGATGCCTGGTTCATCATTTCCTTCGGGCCTCGCATTGCATATCACATCTGCATATCATGTCATGTTTTGCATCATGTTGCTTGTGCATTGCACCGTGATTTATTATGGTTCCTTTGTTTGTGTTCTTGCTTTGGGGTAGAGCGGAATGCGTGAGCGAGGAACCTGTTGAAACGCTTCGAGGATCAAGCTTTACAACTCAGAACATTGCGAGCAAGATGACCATACCCTCGAAATCACTTCTATCTTTGCTATGCTAGTTGCTCGCTCTTTTGCTATGCCTATGCTCGATGCCTATCTCTTATCATGCCACCCATATTGCCATGTCAGCCCTAACCATCCTTTCCTAGCAAACCGTTGATTGGCTATGTTCAGCTTTGCTCAGCCCCTCTTATAGCGTTGCTAGTTGCGAGTGAAGTTGAAGTTTGTTCCTTGTTGGAACATGGAATATTGTTCCTTTTGGAACATGTTTATATTGAGGATATCACAATATATATCGCTATATTTAATAAATCTATATATTTGGTAAAGGGTGGAAAGCTCGGCCTTATGCACGTGTTTTGTTCCTCTTGCCACCTAGTTTCCGTCATACCGGTGTTATGTTCCTTGATTTAGCGTTCCTTACGGTTGGGTGATTTATGGACCCCCTTGACAGTTCGCTTTGAATAAGACTCCTCCGCAAAGGCCCAACTTTGGTTTTACCATTTGCCACCTAAGCCCTTTTCCCCGGGTTTGTGAGCCCGAGGTCATCTTATTCCCCGGACCAGTGCTCCTTGGCCCGAACTGCTGGGCCACTGCAGGGAAACTCGAGGCTTGGTTTTACTCGTAGCTAGTCTCATCCGGATGTGCCACGAGCGAGATATGTGCAGCTCCTATCGGGTTCGGCTGTCAGGAGGCTTCTGCTGGTCTTGTTTTATTCTTTGTCGAAATGTCTTGTAGTCCGGGATTCCGATTGATCGGGTCTTCGGTAGAAGAATATCCCGTTGACCATGAGAGCTTATAATGGGCTAAGTTGGGACACCCTGCGGTATTATCTTTGAAAGCCGTGCGCCGGTTATAAGAGATGGGAATTTGTTAATGTCGGTTGTAGAAAACCGAAGTTGACCTCTATTAAAATACACATCGGCAGCGTGTGTAGCGTGATGGTCTCTTCTCGGTGGTCAGGAAGTGAACAGTGTTGGGTAATGTTTGGCGTAAGTAGTTGAGGATCACTTCTTGATGGCTACTAGCTTCGTCCGTGCCTTCTCTTCTCTCTCTTTTGCGAATGTAGCCACCATATATGCTGAGTAAACGCTGCAGCTCACCTTACTCTGTCCTTCCTATAAGCTTAAATAGTCTTGATCTCTGGGTAGATTGCTGAGTCCCGTGACTCACAGTTCTATCAAAACAGTTGCGGTGCCGGCGATGCGGTCACGTGGCGCAACCCGAGCTCAAGTGGGAGTTCGATGAGGCGTGAGTGGGTACTATGTGTCTTTTCCGATGATCGATGAGTGGTGCCCGATTGGGACGATCGAGGATACGTGTAGCATTTGGGGTATCTTCTTTTATTTTGGTTCCGTAGTGGGACCTTGAGTGTATCTGAATGATGGATGTTTATTTATATCGTTGTGAAGTGGCGATTGTAAGCCAACTATATCTCTTTCCCTTAATTATTACATGGGTTGTGTGAATATTACCTCACTTGCGACATTGCTTTCAATGCGGTTATGCCTCTAAGTCGTGCCGACCGCGTGGGAGATATAAACGCATCGAGCGTTACTGAGGCCTAAGTGTTGAGCTGCGGCGGGCGCCTATATAAAGTGGAGGTGCGGCACACTCATGCGGTTGGTCGCTTGGCGCTGCGACTAGGGTTTGCATGTGTTGCGAATAGCCACCTCCACTCGCCACCAGTGTGTGATCGGACCCTAGCATCCGCCGCCGCAGTGTTCCTCACTGCAGCAGCGGATACCGTTAGGCGGTGCACTTGCGCGCTTCTGGCGAACTTCGCCGCGTGGGATCGGACGACCGGCTGTTCGAGGTCGAGCGAGGAGGAGGCGATCCATGCAGACAGCGCTGCCCCAACTCTTCTTCCGCTGCGACGCTGCGTCTAGTGGTAGCAGGCAGATCCATCTCCCATAGCATGTTCTGGATTTTACGCGGCGTGGGAAAATTTTAATTTGCGATCGGCGCACCCTACTGTAGAACCCAACAACCGCGTTTTCACGAAATACTGAGGCCCTTCGGTGGGTCGGATGTCGGTGGAGGAATAATTATTTTCGGCGTAATAAGGAGGCACTTCCTTTACTGCGGCCGTGGACCCAGCTGTCGACCTCTCGTACGATCCGCGTCCGATGGAAGCCGTTCCTTGACCATGTTCACCACCACACGTGGTGGGCGGCGGCGAGCCTAGGAAGGAATGACCGGAGGCGAGAAGACTTCGTAGTTGTTTCCCACGTGGGAAATCTGTCTGAGTTTCTGGTTAAATCGCCCTCGGTGAGAATAACAGCAGTGTGGGTGAGTAGAGGATCGCTAGGCCAGCGATGGGAATGCAGTGGAGGCGGTGAGGCACTGTGGCAGCACAACCCGGCGAGGAGGAGGAGCGAGCAGTCCATGGCGCTTGTTTGGCCATTTGGGCAGGAAAAGCGAAGATGAAGAAGCACGGGCGTTGGATGGACATTGTCAGTCCTTTGGAGCTAGAATCGTTCATATTGACTAAGTTAACAAAGCCCTCATCCCGTCAACTTAGTAGGCCTAAGTCATCCTCCTACCATGGTGGGTCCCAGCTAAGAGTATTCATTTTACGTGCGTAATAAGGAGGCACTTCGGTGGGTCGAGCTGTCGTGAGGCGTTTTTTAGTGAATCTGTGGTCCGTCGGTGGGTCCAGCGATCGAGGGCAAGCGTTTTCTTTTGCGAAATACCATCCGATTAGTCCGCAGTGATCGAAGCGTTTTTCCGCGCTGATACTGGTGGCCTGTCGATGGGTCCCTCTTTGTCGGTGGAGGAATAATTATTTTCTTGGCGTAATAGGCACTTCCTTGCGGCTCTGCGTGGACCCAGGTGTCGGCCTCTCCACGTCTGATACTCTTCGATGGAAGTCGGTCGTTGACCACATTGACCACGCCTAGCAAAACACGAGGCGGTGGGCGGTGTGAGAGCCTAGGAAGGGGCGACGGAGCGGGGAATCTGTGAGTGGATGCCGCGGAGAAGTACGAGGTTCACTCGTTGACTGCGGTGTGAGGCTACGGTCGCCCTTGAATAACGAGGAGTGGGTGAGTGGAGGGATGGCCTGGCGGTGGGAAGTAGTATGGGGCGGTGAGGCCTCCATGGCCTGAGCCGACCCAGCGACAACATGCGCCCACGACCGGCGCTGCTTTGGTGAAGCTGGGGTAAGAAGACGGAGGTTGAAGAAGCACTACGGTCATTGGATGGACATCGTTGACCACGCTCGCCGAGCACCAGGCGGTGGGCGATGGTGAGGCCTCGAAGGAGCGACCGCAGGCGAGAACCGCGGCGTTGGCTGCTTACGTGGTGGAAATCGAGGTTATTTGGTTCGTTTCTTTGTCGTCGGAAAATAACGGGGAGGTGTGGGTGAGTAGAGGGATAGGCAGGCCGGGATGCGAGTATGATGGGGCCGTGAGGCCTGCCGACAACTTCTTGCCGACCACGGGAGAAGCGAGGGCGAGTTCGTGGCAATGGCTTTGAAGCGGTAGGCGGAAGATCGAGGAGGCTGAAGAAGCCGATTGCGTTAGATTGACATCTAACGATTACGGCCTAAAAGAGTCGATTGTTGACTAAGTATCTTTTAAGAAACCTTTTGTAGGCCTAAGTCAGCCTCCAAATCTGTGGCGGAACAACATAAAGCCCATTTGCTATTTTTTATAATTTGCAGCCCATTTGCTATTTTTATAATTCCAGCCCATTTGCTAATTCTTAAGTAATTTATTACAGCCCATTTGCCAGGGACCACGGTCAAAAAGTTCAACCTTATTTTGCATATTTGGTGGAGTCAAACTATTGTAATCCCGAAATGATAAACATTTTAAGAACTTATTGATTTGCCAAAAAATCGTTTTGTTTTGTAAGCAAATAAGGCGTGGGACAATTGAGTTGGTTTAAGGAAAACCGTGGTAAAAAATCAATGGGTGGGAAAAACAACAAAAATAAGGATGTAAATATGAAAAGGAATTTTATGTGTTTCAATATAATGATACGTGTATATGAACTAGTAAAACTATAGGTAGAGATTAGAAAAGCGGATGTAGGACATGCGTTTCAAGAGGAAAATAGAACTGGGCTGTGTGTTTGATTCAGTAAAAAACTACTGCGGATGTTGTAAGACAAAATATAACTAATCTTTGGCGGGCGAGCCGAGTAGATACCTGGATCTTTGTGCCCGTTATGCGTCATGGGCTGGGCACATTAAAAACAAAACCAACCACAGGCATCTACAACCCAGTTGAAACTTGCTCGACCTGAAAAACAATATCGTGCTCAATAAGCGAGAGAATTCTGCAAGCACAGGTGATAGCTGGGATGCATACGGATATTGTTTTTATCATGATAATAAGTGCATGCACTTTTGAAAAACTGAAACTAGGAATTGAGCGGCGGTGCTTATACCCATCAAATAAAAATCAGGTGCCTGAAATTCGTTTGAAACAAATGATTCACTTTATATCCACGTCGACCCTCGGCATGATGGTTGGAAGCAAATGCAAGTTCATACCAAAAGATCGTTAACAACAATACCAACTTGGGGCGACAAGTTAGTACCTACCAATACCAAACTAACTTATAATCTTTTACTCCGGCCTAGTGTTGCACGGTAGAAAATCTTGCAGAGGACCAGCTCCGCTCCTTCTCTTGCTCCGGGTCCGAGGTGATCTGGTGCATCACCCGATGGTCCTCTGGCTGGTGAAGTTCTTGTTGGTGTGCAGCACAGAACCTTTGTTGCCGTCTGCGCGGTTTGACCATCACCGGCAAGGTATTGCGGTCTTGTGCCACATCGCGTGCATACGCACTCGGTATATCTTGGCGTCCACGTGCCCCTGGCATACAGGAATTGCGCTGGAAGAAATGCTTCCTTAGGCCACTCGATGTGATACCTGCGGTATTGTGGAATACAGGTTTTAGTACCTAGTTGGCATTTTCATAACATCTTTGGCATGTTGCGATCACTTGTTTCACTTTTATTAAGTGTCAAATTGTAATTGCTTCACCGGTCTGCGTCTAAAAAAGAAAATAGAGCTATAAAGAAAGGAATATGTTTGTGCAAGTGAGCCCGATCGGTGTCTTACAGGAAGTTCTCGGTTGGGTGTAGCATATGCCGTGCTCGCTGTCGATGGTTGGTATGAACAAATCGATGAGAGTGAAATCTCGCGTTGTCGGCACTCTTGGCCTCAAGGTGCTCGATCAGCTCTGATCCGTGGGATCGAACTTGGCGTCAACCGGCAGCACCGCCCAATCCTTCTTCGACTTGCATCGGTAATTCCGGTTATATGGTACTCAATGTATGATCAATCGACTGTTTAAGTGAATGATGAAAGATTTGACGATAAGTGGTACTCCAAATCTGAAGTCGAGAATACCCGAACACGCGGGATTCTTGTGTCACCTCACGGCAGGCGTGTTGTCTAAATCAATTCAATGTGTGGACATGATGAATAATTTGACCGGCGTATACTAGTCTTTATTCTTGTACTACACTAGTCATATTTAGTGTCACAATTTATACATAGGTTTAACTAACAATCGCACGAAGCCTAAGCGATATATATATATAAATATACGCATCATCTCCATCATCATTATATTAGTACATCCCTCGCGGTGAGTTAGGATGCACTTGATCAGGAAGGTATCTATCCTTCAAACCAGAGGTGCTTCAAACTAACAATAATACATAATATCCAACAAAGAGGGTCGTGCTACACAGCAGAATACATGGCTTAGTCTAGATATCGTACGAATCAAGTTGTGCATATTTCTTTGTTGGCATGAACCACATCGCGCATGTCGGGTTTGCAAAGCCATCCATCGCATGGAAGCTTGATGCCTTTCACACAATGAAGATTATCGGCAACAAGTGTGTCGCGAATCTCGGATATGGTGATTCATGAAACCCATGGTATGATGTGTAAACCAGCCCCCTCGCGAATGGAAGTTGCATAGCACAATAATCGCCATGGTGATATGATCGATGATTGGTTGGATGATCGGATAATTGAGCCGAGGAACAAGGAGTGGTTCTTGAGGTGTAAACCGCCTCTAGTTGAATCGCTTTAGCGTAGCTGGGATCTTTCTCGAACACGAAGCAGCCATAGCCATCAATGTCGAGCGCCCCACACATTGTATGCATGTGGTTTGATGTAATGGTTTGGTCGATTTAGTACGTCGAATGAGCATCAAATGACCATGCGTCGGCTGAACGGCGATAAACCAGCACCCATCGGCTGGTATGATTCAGATCTCGAATCATGAAGGCCAGCGCATTGCGTCTGCTGCAACAATTCAAATTGGAGACCAAAGGACAAAAATAAACAATCATGTTCGAGTATGTGTGGAATTAAGATTATTATAACGGTGACACATATCATAGCAGGAGAATTGCAATGCCGTGGTCATAATCATACCCCAAGTTAAAAATAAGCCAATGGCTTTCATATTCTAACATGTCATGGTTCAAACATCATGTAACAATGAGAGGAAAACAGCTATGGCAGCGCCTACATATTCTACCATAGCACTTACTACTACTATTCTCATATCAACTCTAAGCAATAACATGCGTTGTTATAAAAATCTTAAGCAGGAGTAACATATAGCAATCATGATGTTATGCTCATAATATGTATTCTAACAATCATTAGATGCCAATTTTTCTCATATCAACTCTAACAATAACATGTGGTCATAAAAATCTAGGAAATGAGAGGAACATATAGCAATGATGTGGTTATAGACATGCTATGCATTCTAAATTTGTAACAAATGAGCAGCGATCTTATTCATAAGGTAAAGATGAGATGAGATAGAACAATTACCGATAGATTCCACAGTATAGGCAGCCAATCGTGCATCGACGCGTAATGATGCCATTGTGCACTATATCGGAACGAAATTTGCCTCAACGAGGATTGATGATGAGCCATAACCATGTATGGCGACCAATTCGAGATAGACTAATCCCATGTTGAACAAGGCAATGAGCTTGTAATCCATGTAGTCTTCGATGGTGTGGGCACCGCGATTACAACTACGCAAGCGAGAGAATTGAGCAAAAGCTTGGCGTCTCGTCGTAGTAGGCAGGAGTGTCCGGCGGGCGCGAGGCTCGATGGTGGCGGTATCCAGCGATGGAAGGGTCTCGCTGGGTGTAGATATCCACGAGGCGCCATGGACTACGGTGTGGTGGATGAGGGCGATCCGATTGGCCTTCATGCCGCCCGATGGTGGCGCGCATGAAGGGCAGTGGGCGGGTAGTGGTAGCATGTCGAGGGCACCACGGCAACCTCCATAGGATCGTCAAGTCGATTATGCGGGCCACCTGAGATCGGAGCATCAGCAAGCAGGGTGTCTTGAAAGAGCCGGCGGTTGCGGAACAGTAAGCGGTACAAAGAACCGAGAGCATGCGGCAGACGACGGGCCGGTGAGTAGATCCATCGACTACAGATCTGCTCCAAAGAACATCGGGAGGAATTCAATCAGACTCTGCGTGTGGTCGATTCTGCCATTGGGGTTTTGGTGCTGCGAGCAATGAGGAAGTGGATTGACAGGCGGCGAAAAGCTTCTCCTCGTGTGGCGGCGGTGGCGGGGATATAGTGCCTTGAGCTACCAAGGAAGATAAGCGCTGAGCGGCGATGGCGGGGGTAAATGGTGTGCGATCGCGATGGGAAGAGAGGAGGAAGAAGAAGAGGAAGAAGAGTGGAAGGCAGGGGAAAAGTGCATTAAATCTCAATTCTACTAGTACTACTACCGGGATATAGGCACCATCCTTGGTGTAAATAGTTACACATGACATGTGGGTCTACCACAGAGGGCCATATATCGATTAATGAATCGAGAAGGTGCGTGGCGTATTTGGCGTGCTCTCTTGGCAAACATGATGGCGATCTTGGTAAAACTGATTTAGTAACACCAACACGCTGGTTCAACTTATTAATTCGTGTCCCATACAGTGCAGCGTGTATTGTCACTTCCTGCGAAGACTAGTTGAATAGTTCTCTCGACCGAGATGGGGAATAATGGATCGCGAGGACTTCCTTTCTCTGATATCCCTATGCCTCTCGCTCACTTCACTCATTTTGCTCCGTACCTAGTCACTTGTTGAAATCTGTGAAAGACAAATACTCCATATTTGGGAGCGGAGGAGGCTTTTACTCCGTACTATTTGGGAGCAGAGAGGAGTATCACCATATGGAGGAGCAGAGGCTTGAAATATGAACATGTCAATGGGAGGAGTAAGCCCCATGCATGCATGCATGCATGCAACATGCAACACTCACACATACTCCACATGGACATAACACTCACGCACCCATGCGGCACAGCTACTGGCCTTAACACACGCTCACGCTCAAGTGCTCAACCTACTCCCTCGTCAGTGAAAGACACATTTAGATTTACATTGACAGGGTAATTAGCGCCAAAAGTAGCAGACTTATGTGTGCATGCGACCATTGAGATAAGAAGATTAAATGAAGGCCGTTGCATGCTATAATTAAGGATAGACATGTAGCCTATACCTACTGCACAAGTTGGTGCATTAGTCAATCAATATCGATTTAGATTAAAGGCTAAATGCATTGGAAGTGTAGATGTACATCATGTACTACACTCTTTGTTTTATATCGATGTACACTCTTTGTTGGAAGACAGGGGAGGACACGTGCATGCACTCACATACACAACCAGGTGGTTGGGCAAGGGTTGGACTGGGTGTCGCGCTGCGTAAAGTTTGTTTAACTGATTTCTTTGCTCACATGGCGGCGAGTGGGACCCGAAACCAGGTGACAATTTAACCCGGTCAACAAAGTGCCACGTCGACTATGTGGCGGTTAGTAAAGGTGCTGTCTGGTGCTCTGATGAGCTAGTGATCGTATCGGCGCAAAACTATATATAGTGACCGTAAAGCGTATTGTTACATCACGTTGACGCGGTGTATTTTTCTCGTTTCAAATTAAGCCATATTAATCGGAAAGGGATGATGTGGACTACTACTAGTACTAGTACTGCTTTGATATCCGTCGACTTCGCGAACGAGGAAGCTTGCTTTCGCCTCTCCCTGCATGCAGCGGTGGTTCGCATAACGAGGAGAGGTTTTTCTGGCGCCCTCTCCTCTCCTCTCCCTCGCCCTCGCCCCGAGTGGCGTCAGATTCAATCGGTGTCAGTTGCGGAAGCATATTGTCTTTGTAGTATCATCATTGTTGGACCTTCGAAGGCGAAGAGCCAAGTGCAAGGTTCACAATGCGAACTGTTGAACCTCCGAAGAGGCAAAAAGCCAAGCGCAAGGTTTATAGGAGTTGTCGTCCTAGTAGGATGTACTACAACTATAGCGAGCGATGCTCTTGTATGATGCCCCGTCACGTATATCCAAAGGCATGCCACCTTTTTTCTTCTCAAAGAAGCGTGTTGGAGCCGTGCAGCAACCACACAAGTTGCATGTACATAACACATTTACTAGTAATAAATTCTAAAGGACAAATGCCGATATGCCACACAAGTTCATCTCCATTCATGTGATAAATTTGTACGCGACTAGTCTACATATATTCACGGCGCTACCGTTCACAATTACCACACCACTTACCGTTATAGATGGGCTACATGTCCTCCTCCGAGTTCCAGTCCAGTTGTTCTTCATGGATGGCACGATCCATAGCGGTGAGCAACGAGAATCATTATTGCAGCTTTCTAGTCGGTTCCACACGATGGAGACTCATCCAAGCTGAAGCGGCATAAATCAGGATAGCGTGTCCCGGCATGTATTCATCCGTGATGCGCTTGAAGACACAACCATGCTTCATGAGCGGAGCCTTTAGTAGCCGTGCCGAAGGTGGCATCCGCTTCACAATGGGGTAGCTGTCCACGATGAAAGCGAGTACTCTCCAAGAGTGTTCCTCGGCACCGTAGCATCACGAAATTGAACTTCGGCGCCGTTCATCTGGTTGCGGCATCCAATCTGGACACATGGTGGCGTACATAGTCAAGGTCCATGCATAATAATGTTGTGCTCAAATATGGCGGTCGATGTCTTGTGCAGCAAATAGTACTACTCCGGTATAGAGGAAATAACGGCTTATTATATATAGCCACTCTTGGCTACATGGATGAGATAGTAAGACATGGAAAAAAAAATGGTGGCAGCTAGTGGGTTCAAGTCTTCAAGGGCCTAGCTAGCTATCGGCGTCCTCAAGGTAAAAAGTACTCCTACTAGTACTACTAAGTATACTATTAGTAACACAATGAAAGAGAAGCGAGAGGTTAAAAATGGAATACGGGTAGATGGTGCCGGTCCGATCGTGGTAGATTGTGTGACCATGTTGCACATCGGTGGTACCATGAGTAACGACTGCTAAGATAGTTGATCCCAATATGCCAAAGTCAGCTACAAGGTTCCAGGTTAGACCGAATCGCGGATAAATGCACATCGGGATCGGCGATCTTATTTTGATCGGGGATGACTGGTCCTTGCAAAATAATGGAGTACCGTTAGGGATGCAAATGATGGTTTGTGTATTCCGTTTGTAATCTCCGTGCCGTAGGATGGAAACTAGATGAAACAAGTCCTGGCTTGTCACGCGAAGATCTTGGCCTAGATGGCGCCTGGCGTCTTGAGCGTGAGGTACAAATCTGCCGCCATCCAACATCGCCGATTCTGCCGTTCTGCCTCTTGCATTGATGGCAATCCTTATATCGAACACGCGAGATAGTGTCGTTGTGGCAGCGTCACTTTGTCCGTGGGTCCAGTTACTATCTTCTTCAATCTCATGTAGGCATCATCA
>JAHIAM010011478.1:0-11804 GCA_021605205.1 Aegilops longissima
GCTTATCATGGGCTAAGTTAGGACACCCTGCAGGTATAAACTTTCGAGAGCCGTGCCCGCGGTTATGTGGCAGATGGGAATTTGTTAATATCCGGTTGTAGTAAACTTGAAGCAAACTCTTCTAAAATACACCAACCGTGTGCGTAACGTGAGTGTCTCTTTTCGGGGTTGATCGAGAGGAGAACACGGTTTACGGGTTATGTCGGCGTAAGCGAGGAGTTCAGGATCACTTCTTGATCATTACTAGTTGGCGACCGTTCCTTTGTTTCTCTTCTCGCTCTCTTTTGCGTATGTTAGCCACCATATCATGCTTAGTCGCTCTTTGCAACCTCACCACTTTACCCCTTCCTTTCCCTTTAAGCTTTGCTAGTCTTGATACCCATGGTAATGGGATTGTTGAGTCCTCGTGGCTCACGGATTACTACACCACCAGTTGCGGTACAGGTTTGCGATGATCATGGCCGCGAGCGATGCTTTCTTGTCTTGAGTTCTTCTTCGCTTCTTGATCGGGGATAGGTTCGGTCGGCAGCCTGGGCTAGCAGAGGTGGATGTCGTTTGAGCCTCTGTTTATGTTTCATCCGTAGTCGGATGTTGATCTTGTATATGATGTTGATGTATTCTTGTGGCATTTGTGCCTTATGTATGTATCGCCATCTATTATGTAATGTTGATGTAATGATATCCACCTTGCAAAAGCGTTTCAATATGCGGGTCTATCCTTGGTGGGACCGTCGAGTTCCTTTTGGATAGGGTCGCATATTAGGCGTGACAAGTTGGTATCAGAGCCTCGACCGACCCTAGGAGCCCCCTTGATTGATCGTGTAGTTTGGTCGTTGTTGAGTCTAGAAGAAAATTGATTTCTGAGTCTAGTTATATCGGAGAGTAGGAATTCTTTTTACTCCTCTGCCCCTCCGTCGCTCTGGTGAGGAATCTTGACGTAGGTGTTTTGAATTACTTATCTTCCCCTTCAAATTTTCTTTAGGATCACGCAGTTGGTTTTCCGATCGTTGGTTCTCATCTCTTTTCATCCGGTGCATTTCTCGTCAAGTTGACTCGAGCCTCTTCATCTTTGCAAATTCAATCCTCAGTTGTCTTCTTTTCCCACCCGCCCTCCCTTCTTCTTCTCGGAACCGGAGTCCGTAATCGAGTATCCATCCTACTCGTGTGAAGTCTTTGCTTTCTTTCCTCAATGATTTCAACCGGTGTTTTTCTCTTCAAGATATCCTTCGGTTTCCCCTTCCAAGTTACCTTTGTTTTCCCGCCCTCCCACCCTCTTCTTCTCGAAGCCTGAGTCTGTTTCGAGCATCAATTTCATTCGTGCGGAGCCTCCTCAGTCTTCCCTCAATTATTTCAACCGGTGAATTCTCGTCTCGTTCATCATTCTTCATCTCTTTCTTTTTCGGTGCACTCAATTCAAGTTTTTCGGGTTAATCATATTCTTTTCCTTTGAAGTGTTCTCTTTGCTCGTTCGCCTCTCGCCAGTTTATTATCCTGGAGTGTTGAAGACATCTCAGAAGATTCGTGTTTGCTTTTAATTATTTCGAGGTTGTCACCTCATTCAAGTCCTTTCAATTGTTCCGGTGCCTCATCTATCTGTTCAACATCCTATTTCAACAGTGTTTTCTCTTTAGTGGGCCATAACCCACAGGTCTTTTCCCATGATCTTACCTGACTCTTCTAATTTCCCCGGAGTTATTCTCAATTCTTTTCGGAGTGTGACGTAAGAATGGATTCCATCAGCCACATGCCTTTTCCAAGATCAATTTCAAATCAGTTCATTGTTGGCTCAACCTCTCTGTTTTTCATTCTCCCGGAGTACCTCAGTAATTTTTGTGGTGTTTCCCGTTGATATTTGAAGATCGAAGAAGAGTTTTCCTCTAAATCTTGTCCGTTCTCCCGGAGATTCATGGTGCTAGCTCGATGTTATCCTATCTAATTGTTTCGAGTCATGCAAATTCTTTTCATCCATCCGGAGTATTTCAGGAGTGGTTTTCCGTCTCGATCATCCGGAGGTCATCTTTTCGGAATATTTCTTCGTTCCAAATTTTCAGCTTCGTTCTCTCAGTTATTCGATATCCGTGCCCCTTCGTTCATCTCAATATTCTTCCGATGCTTCGTTCAAGTGTTCTTTAATCAGCTCATGATCTCTTTGTTCTTTTGAATCTAAATCCCCTCTAGCATATTGGTTCTTCTAATTCTTTCCAGCGATTCGTTCTCTTCTCTTTGTTCATTTTCATTTTCACGGTGGTTCGTTCAAGATTCTTTTCCTTGTTTATCATATCAATTCATTCGTTTTTTTCCAATCTTACCGGTGGTTCAGGAAGACCTTCTCAAGTTTTGTGCTATCCCTTCTCAATCCTTTTTTTTTCAAGAAGAATAAGTAGTATGCAAAAATCCATTGCTTGTCATCTATTTAATTTGATGAAGGTTAAGAATACAATAAATTTTATTCTTATTTCATCAAAGTGATTAATCTTTTTATTCGGAGTTTGTTCTTGATGAATAAATTCTAATTCCAAGTGTTTCATCTTTTCCGAAGTTCAAATTTACTCGACCATCTCGTCGGAACCTCCGTCTAAATCAACGCAAGGCTCGTCTTATTCTTTCATCCTTCATTCTATCTTATCAAGATTTTGTTACTGGAGTTCTTCATGGTGACTCTTCATGATTTATTTCTTTCTTCAAGAGTTCATCAAGATTCTTGTTGGTTGAGTTCAAGTATCCTTCTTGTTTTGTTTCAAAGTGTAATTAATTCTCCGTATTCTTTTGAAGTGGAGTTTTGCATTTCTTCGTTCCTCTCAGCTATTCAATCTTTTCCGCTTGTGGTCGGTTATCACCTTATAATTTTGAGATGTTATCCATAAGTCCACAACAATCTTATTATTTTCGTTGGTGATTTTATCAACAACGCAGTTCAATCCTTCCTTCTAAGTTCTTTTCATTCAATTCTTTCAATTCTTCCAGAGGCATTGTGTTGTTCCTCTCGTCAACTTTCATTCCTTTTTGTCAAACTCAGTTCTATTCCTCCATGTTTTAGCCAGAGTGCTGCCTAAATCCTTTCAGTCTTATTCGTTTCTTTTCTCATTCTAACCACTCCGGTTAGAACGAGTGGTTTCTTAGTCTATCTGATTCCGTGAGTTTTCTATTCTCGTCATTCTCGTTGTTCCTCTATTCTTCTCGAGTGCTCTCGATTCTTTGCTTCTTCTCTTGAGTTCCTGTTTCACCTCATTCCCTTTTCCCTTCCGTCTCGGTCCTAAGATCTCAGGACGAGATCTCTTGTTAGTGGAGGAGTGTTGTAACGCCCCGGATTCGATGCGCCAGGTGTCCTTCAGTTATTCGCCGTCTTTGCCATGTCATCATATGCATTTCATATCATGTCATCATGTGCATCGCATTTGCATACGTGTTCGTCTCATGCATTCGAGCATTTTCCCCGTTGTCCGTTTTGCAATCCGGCACTCCTATGTCTCCCGGCGCCCCCCTTTACCTCTTTTCGTGTGCGACTGTTAAACGGTCTCGGAATGGACCGAGGTTTGTCAAGCGACCTTGGTATAGCACCGGTGAACCGCTGTCAAGTTTAAATGCCATTTGGAGGTCGTTTGGTACTCAGCAGTTAACGGGTAACCGCAAAAGCCTCTTTGTGAGCAGCCCAACACCCCTTCAAAGTGGCCCAAAACCCATCTAACTCCCTCCATGCTCTCGGTCGTTCGATCACGATCGCGTGGCAGCCCGCGCCTCATTTGGACCTTCCTAGCTCCTCCTATCTATAAATAGGTGATCCCCTCCGAAATTTGCGGTCTAACCCTAGCCTTCCCTACCGCGCCACGGACAAAGATCCCCGCCGCCGGACGTGTCCGCCCATCCGCCGCCGCCTCCGTGTGCCCAGGCGCGCCCATCAGCGCCCGCCACCGCCGCCCGCCGCGGCCGCACCGGCCCGGCGGGCGTGGCCGACTCCGCCGCCCGCGCCGCCGCGACCTCGCCCAGCGCCCGTCTCCGTCCGCGCGGCCCAGCCGCGCCGCCAGGACTCCGCCTCCCCGCGCGCGGGCGCCGCGCCGCCCCTCGCCGTCGGCGCCGCCCGGCGCCAGCGCCCCAGCGCCCGCGCGCCGGCAGGCGTGCTCCTCGCCGCCGCTTGAGGCTCTCCCGCCTCCCGCCGCCCGGCGGCCCTTGCAGTGCCGCCCCGGCCAGCGGCCTCACCGGCCCGGCCCCTGCGCCGGCATCCGCCCAGCCCTCTCCGGCGAACCTCGGGCTCGGCGCAGCCCCGATCCAGATCTGATCCTAACCGGAGGTTGACCCCCGAAAATCCCCAAGTCCCAGATTTCTGACATTTTCATGCCATTTTCATCATGCCATAACTCTCTGCATATTGCTCCGTTTCGTGCGTGTAATATGTCAAATTGTTCGTATCAACGAGAACATCATTTCATCTCATTGAATCATTTACATTTGAGCTCATCTTGATGCCCGAAATGCTGTTAGAAGAGGGCTATGTGATGTTAGTCCCAGATTCTTATCAGAACATGCACTATTGTCATTTTTGCCATGATTGATGTGTGCACCCTATGAACTTGAGTCCTACATGTGTTTTGTAACATGCCATGCCTTCTTTACAGGGGTGTATGCCATGTATTTTTGTGATCTCCGTGGTGACTAACACAAGCATGCAAACTAGGCTTCATGATGTTGCTGATTTCAGCCTGTTATAGCGATATTTTTATGCCATGTTAACTTGATGCTACCGAGAGATCCATGCTTATTTTGAGATACTTCAGTAAGGATGTTTTGAACATATGGTTATTCTCCATCCATCCATGCCCTTGTTTGCAATTATGGAGTGCCATAGCTTGAGTCAATCGAGCTCTACTTTTGCTATAAAATGTTTCCTGGCAGGTTGTTTACATGTTATTCAATTTTGCCAAGGTTGTTGTAGTTGATCCGTGTGTGCTATGATGTTGTTCTTGCCATGTATAGCTTCTATGCCATGTCTTATTACTGTGAGTTGCCTTGCCATGCCATGTATTGCTCTGTGGTGAGTGGTTCAAGCTCACCAACATGCCTACTTATTGTTGTTCCTGCCATGTATGAATCTGTAATATAACTTGCCATGTTTACATGGGTGCCATCATATTTTCTAATTTGGCTTATGGTCAGTAAAGGACTTTTGTTCTATGCAATTAGTAGATTCATGCCATGCCTTTGTTTGCCATGATAAGTTCCTGTAACATGTTGTTTGATAGCTCTAAACATTGCAACCTGATGTTATTTCTGCTAAAGTCTGAAACTGTTATTATATGCAATCTTGTCCTGTCATTTTGAGCATGTTCTATTGATTTCTGGAGATAGCTCAGTGTTCATGTTTTGTAATGCTTTACCTGTACATCATGCCCATGCCTTTTGTTATTACGTTGAGATGCTGTAGCTTGTTGTTTTGATGCTTGCAATATGCCTAGTTGCTGTTTTGGACAGATTGTTGCTATGACTTGTATGGTGTGTATGTGTTGAACCGTTGCTCCGTTTTGAGTGTGCTCTATATGAAACTTGCTTGATTTTATTGCATCCTTGTTTTGAGGTGTTTGCTTGATGTTTATATGCATTTTGCATCAATGCCATGTTTAACTTGTTTTGCTCATATCTTCTAGGCCGTAGCTCCGAATTTAATGAACTTTATATGTAACTTGACTAGAATTTTGTGTAGATCATCTTTGTGCATTTTAACTTTCTGTTTAACAACTTGAACATAAGGTTTATTCAGATCTGGAACAATATCGAAATTTGCATATGAGGACTTACCGGAATTGTTATATGTTGTTTCCGGCCTCATTTAAACTTGCCTTGATGTGTTGCTCTTGTTTGCATCATCTATTTCCATGAATAACTTCATGTAGCTTTGTCATGCATCATGCTTGTTGTGCATCATGTCTTGTCTATGTGTGGTGTGTTTACTATGTTGTGTGCTTCTTCTTGTTAGTTCCTGTTTCGTTGCGATCGTGAGGATTCGTTCGTCTACGCTTGGTTCGCCTTCGTGGCTTCATCTTCTTCATGGACTCGTTCTTCTTCCTTGCGGGATTTCAGGCAAGATGACCGTCACCTTGGATATCATTACTATCATTGCTATGCTAGTTTCTTCGTTCTATCGCTATGTTGCGCTACCTATCACTTGTTCCTCAACCCTCCCAAATTGCCATGAACCTCTAACCTTTTTCACCCTTCCTAGCAAACCGTTGTTTGGCTATGTTACCGCTTTGCTCAGCCCCTCTTATAGCGTTGTTAGTTGCAGGTGAAGATGAAGTTTGTTCCTTGTTGGAACATGGAGATGTTGTTCCTCGTTGGAACATGTTTACTTGTTGGGATATCACAATATATCTTATTTTATTAATGCATCTATATACTTGGAAAAGGGTGGAAGGCTCGGCCTTATGCCTGGTGTTTTGTTCCACTCTTGCCGCCCTAGTTTGCGTCATATCGGTATTATGTTCCCGGATTTTGCGTCCCTAACGTGGTCGGGTGATTTATGGGACCCCCTTGACAGTTCGCTTTGAATAAGACTCCTCCAGCAAGGCCCAACATTGGTTTTATCATTTGCCTCACCTATGCCCTTTTTCCCTTGGGTTTAGGGCCCAAGGGTCATCTTTATTGCCCCGGGCGGTGCTCCTTGAGTGTTGGTCGAACCGAGCAACCTGCGGGGCCACCTGCGAAACTTCGAGGCTTGGTTTTACTCGTAGCTTGACTTATCCGGTGTGCCACGAGAGCGAGATACGTCAGACTCCTATCGGGATTGTCGGCTGTCAGGCGACTTTGCTGGTCTTGTTTTATTCTTTGTCGAAATGTCTTGTAGCTGGGATTCCGGACTGATCGGGTCTTCCGGGAGAAGGAATATCCTTCGTTGATCGCGAGAGCTTATCATGGGCTAAGTTGGGACACCCTGCGAGGTATAAACTTTCGAGAGCCGTGCCGCGGTTATGTGGCAGATGGGAATTTGTTAATATCCGGTTGTAGTAAACTTGAAGCAAACTCTTCTAAAATACACCAAGCGTATGCGTAACAGTGAGTGTCTCTTTTCGGGTTGATCGAGAGGAGAACACGGTTTCGGGTTATGTCGGCGTAGTAGGAGTTCAGGATCACTTCTTGATCATTACTAGTTGACGACCATTCCTTTGTTTCTCTTCTCGCTCTCTTTTGCGTATGTTAGCCACCATATCATGCTTAGTCGCTGCTGCAACCTCACCACTTTACCCCTTCCTTTCCCTTTAAGCTTTGCTAGTCTTGATACCCATGGTAATGGGATTCTTTGAGTCCTTGTGGCTCACAGATTACTACACCACCGAGTTGCGGTACAGGTTTGCGATGATCATGGCGAGGCGATGTTTGCTTGTCTTGAGTTCTTCTTCGCTTCTTGATCGGGGATAGGTTCCAGGTCGGCAGCTTTGGGCTAGCAGGGTGGATGTCGTTTGAGCCTCTGTTTATGTTTCATCCGTAGTCAGATGTTGATCTTGTATATGATGTTGATGTATTCTTGTGGCATTTGTGCCTTATGTATGTATCCCCATCTATTATGTAATGTTGATGTAATGATATCCACCTTGCAAAAGCGTTTCAATATGCGGGTCTATCCTTGGTGGGACCGTCGAGTTCCTTTTGGATAGGGTCGCATATTGGGCGTGACACCAACCATATCAAGCCCCCAGACTGCATATGGCCAAGTAATTGGAATCATCCTCAATTCTTGAGCCGGCACGTGAGCTCGTCGGGAGAATTTCTGACAACCATCACATTTACTCACTACATACTCAGCATCTGTGAGGGAGTCCTGGATGAGGGGGTGTCCGGATAGCCGGACTACCATCATCAGTCGAACTATCATCAGCCGGACTATCATCATCGACCGGACTCCAAGACTATGAAGATACAAGATTGAAGACTTCTCCCCGTGCCCGGATGGGACTTCCCTTGGCGTGGAAGGCAAGCTTGGTGATCGAATATGTAGATCTCCTACCGTTGTAACCGACTCTATGTAACCCTAGCCCTCTCCGGTGTCTATATAAACCGGATGTCTCTAGTCCGTAGGACTATCAGAACAACAACCCTTACAATCATACCATAGGCTAGCTTCTAGGGTTTAGCCTCCTTGATCTCGTGGTAGATCCACTCTTGTAAACATCCACAATATCAATATCAATCGAGCGGGGCGTGAGGTTTACCTCCATCAAGAGGACCCGAACACAGGTAAAACATCGTGTCCCTTGTCTCCTGTTACCATCCGCCTAGGCGCTTGCATTCGGGACCCCTACTCGAGATCCGCCGGTTTGACACCGACATTGGTGCTTTCATTGAGAGTTCCTACGTATGTCGTCACCGATAAGCTTGATGGCCTCTTCAATCAACAACGATGCAGTCTGGGTGAGACTTTTCTCCCGGACAGATCTTAAATATTCGGCTTAAACCGCCTTGCGGGCCAACTTCAGCAGCCATCTGGAGTAGATCGAAAGCTTCGCCCTGGCCGTCGAGTCAGGTTTGGAAACCCTAAACTTCACGGCCGATATCGCGGGGACTTGATCTTGATGGATCTGAGCCACAGCCGAGCATGCAGCGGCTATCACGAGGACATGACCTAACTCTGCCGCGGACAGCACCTTGGAGCCGCACAAATCCGCTCCGACTCATAGTTGGGCCCGATCGCTCAGATCGAGGGCGGATGGCTGGACACCGCCTCGGGGTTACCTTCTCGGCGATAGGCGAACACCTACCTTGTCCCGCATAAGGCTCATGACTCCGAGTGCCGGACTCCCTGCCGGACTCGAACCTCCCGCCCCGCCGGTCGAATCCGATTGGCGCCGATCATGGAATTCATCGCTGCGGACATCTTTCCTTTTCGCCCTTCAGCGATATCATAAATTCATGAAGCATCTCTCGCTATCCGGAGAGCCCTGGCGAACTACGGCCAGGATGGTTGAACAGCAGACGGCGAAGAAATTGAGCCCACCACCACCGCCGTAGCCACCGTCGGCGATTTAACCGGCGTACTCGTCGACTCCGAAGACATCGGCGGTATGGGCGGCGATGCGGAGACTACCAGAACCGGTGCCTCACAGGACACTAGAGGACCACCTCGTCATCACGGCATATACATGGTGGACACCCCAAAAGATGGGGCGGCAAAAAAAGCGTGGAGGCCGATTCCTTAAAGAAACAGCCCAAGCGCCCGGCGTCGTGGCGCCGCTCTAAATCCTGCCACGGCAAGAATGGAATTTCTGCGAGGAGATAATAACACCCAGAAAGTGCGAAGACAACTCCCTCCGGCCACGATCCAGCGCGGGAGGAGGCGAAGCAAGCCCTCACGAGAGGCGGCAGGGCGAAGAGGTCGAGGGCGACAATTGCTTACCTCCCTCGGGAGGCGAGGCAAGCCTCGGCGGCGGAATTCGTCGTGCTTGAGGATCCCGTCGAACAAGGCGTTTGAGCGCGGGCTAATGGCCACGGCAAACAGCCTAAAGAAAAAGCAACAACAACTTCAAGCTGATCAAGACCTACTAGCAGCGGATGGACCGAGGTCCTCGCGGCGAAAAATGTGAACTCAGGCGCCCTCAAAAGTTACCCAAAGCGCAAGTTGCTCCCCGATTAGAGGAGGAGCATACAAACCTGCATCACCAGCGCTGTCACGGCGGACCGGCCACCTCGTGGCTCGGCGACGGAAGGCGTGCAAGCCCTCCACCAAAACCGTACCACGGCATCGCTCAAAAGCATGAAGCCCGGGGAATCGCGGGACTTGCAGGATATATTGGAGGACAAGGCAGGACAATCCAGATCTATCTATGGATCACGTGGGCTCCCCAAGACCCACAGCGAATACCGTCACGCGCGGATATAACTTCTCCGGCGGGCCGAACCACAGCGAACAACGCTCTCTCGAGCTACGTCGTGATATTGCCCATCTGAGGCGCCGCACACCCACTATGCTTCAGCGATGAAGTAATGGATCATCAAATCCTGAAGGTTTAAACCCGTTAATATCGAATCCTATGATGGCTAACAGACCCAGCGGTTTGGATTGAGATTATCTTCTCCATATACATATGGCCCGGCGACAATCTTCCGCCATCAAATATCTCCGCTCAAGCTCATAGGACCAGCCGGCATTAGCTTAACAGCCTGCCTTGAGTCAATTGGATCTTTGGGAGGACACGGAAGCCGCATTCCTCGACAACTTCGAGAGCGCGTATGTGCGACCACCGGACGCAGATGACCTCAGCCACATAATCCGGCAGCGAGACGAATCGGCCGAGCAATTCTGACACGATTCTTAACAAGAAAAATCAAATTGTCATTGTCCGGATGCGAGGCACTCGCTGCCTTCAAACATAACATCCATGACAGTGGCTGGCCCGGCACCTAGGGCGGGAGAAGCGAAATCCATGGCAGCCCTCACATCACTCATGACCGCTTACATGCGGGAGAGGATAACTGGCTGGCTCGCAGCAACAACTTCAGCAAAAAAGCGCTGGCAGTCCGGATACCAAGGACCGCAATGGCAGGTTGCGTCGAAACAAGAACAAAGCGCGCGTGCTGGCGGCAGCAATGAGGATACGGGCAGTCAATGCGGATTCGAGGCTCAAGCCGGTCAGCGGAAGAAGCCATTCAAAAGAACCACTCCGGGCCCGTCCAATTTGGACCGAATACTCGACCGCTCTGTCAAATACATGGAACCCCGAAAAGCCAGCTAACCATACCAGCAGAGATTGTTGGGTCTTCAAGCAAGCGAGCAAATTAATTGCAAAACAGTGACAAGGGGCTACAGCGATGGCGAGGAAGAGAGACGACCGCCCGAACAACAGAGGACAAAGGGATTCCCCCTCAAGTTGGACGGTAAACATGATATCATAGCGCATATTCCCAAGAGGGAAGCGAGCGTGCACTAAAGGGGCGTATCTGGCGATGGAGCGATCGCCCAAAATTCAACCCATGGTCCTCTTGCCCGATCACTTTCGATCAAAGAGACCATCCGACCGATATCCGCCATGGCGGATTCGCGCATTAGTTTTAGACCCAATGGTTGATGGATTTCACCTCACGAGAGTCCCGATGGGCCGGCGGCGTAGCCTGAACCTGCTTTATCGGGATACGGTCGCAAGATGGGCATAGACCCTTCAAAGATTAAACCCACAAAGACAACCTTCAAAGGCGTCATACCAGGTGTCGAGGCCAATTATACGAGGCTCGATTACTGGAAGTGGTCTTGGATCCCGGATAATTTCCGAAGTGAGGTTAATCTTGACATAATCCCGTTCATGGCGGCTTTCACGCTCTGCTCGGATGAACAGCGTTTGCAAAATTCAGCGGTGCGCGTATACATACCTTAGGCTCCGGATGCGAGGCCCTCGTGGAGTCATCAGCGACAATGGAAACACGGGCGCTCCCTTGAGCGGAGGAACATACAGCGGCTCTCATGGCGAAGTCTGAGCAGCCTTTTAAGGCAATTCTCGAGTCCGGCCGTTAAGCGACCGGACACGACCAAAGCGCCCGAGCAACATCAGCCAAGACCACAGCGCGTTAGAGCATGCGTAGCAATCACGGCCTCAACCCCAGCCTCGCAACATTGTAAGAGAAGCTCTCAGCGTACATAATTACACCTTGGAGATACCATGGGCATAGGGGAAAGCACAACCACAACAGACCAGTGCGGTTCGACCACACAGGGGGCTCCCAAGTGTGTCGCTCTTTTTCTTTTATTTTCTCTTTTTATACAGAACTCTGTCGGTGGCGAACCTGCGAACTCATGATGCAACAACAGGGAAGGACAAAGCTGCGACGAACAC
>JAHIAM010011479.1:0-32708 GCA_021605205.1 Aegilops longissima
TTGATATACAGGTTATTGATGTGTGCTTTACTAGTGTTTATAGTAGCCCCAGTATTTGATACTTGTTGGTTGCTAAGATTAGTAACTTCGAAAGCAGAGTTCTGAGAATAAGCGAGACTAGTTGAAGTGACGATGAGTGTTGGAAGTAGTTCCAAGATTGATATGATCATCATCGCACTCCTATACTATCGAGATTAGTGTTTATAGTAGCCCACAGTATTTGATACTTGTTGGTTGCTAAGGTTAGTAACTTCGAAACAGGAGTTCTGAATAAGCAGAGACTAGTTGAAGGGAAGTGACGATGAGTGTTGGAAGTAGTTCAAGATTGATATGATCATCATCGCACCTCCTATACTATCGGGATTAGTGTTGAACCTAAATAAATGTTATTTGGCGTTTCGTTGAGCATGGATATGATTTGATCATGTTTATTGCAATCTGGTTATTCATGTAAGTTAGAGAATAATTATTGTTACTGTTTACATGAATAAAACCTTCTATGGTCATACACCCAATGAAAATGGTTTGTTGGATCTCGATCGTGTGATACACATATTCATAATATTGAAACCAAAAGATGTAAAGTTAATAATGATAGTGCAATTTATTTGTGGCACTTGCCTTTGAGGTCATATCGATTGTAAAGCGCATGAAGAAACTCCATAAAGATGGATTTTGAAATCACTTAGTTATGAATCGTTTGATGCTTATGAACCGTGCCTTTTGGGCAAGATGACTGAAACTCCGTTGTTGGAACAATGGAGCGAGCAACAAACTTGTTGGAAATAATACATACCGATGTATGCGATCCAATGAGTGTTGATGCTCGTGGCAAATATCGTTATTTTCGACCTTCACAAGATGATTTGAGCAGATATGGGTATATCTACTTGATGAAACATAAGTCTGAAATAGTTGAAAGGTTCAAAGAATTTCAGAGTGAAGTGGAAAATCATCGTAACAAGAAAATAAAGTTTACTGCGATCGATCGTGGAGATGAATATTTGAGTTACAAGTTTGGTCTTCAATTAAAACAAAGTGGAATAGTTTCACAGCTCCGCCACATGAAACACCACAACATAATGGTGTGTCCGAACATCGTAACCGCACTTTATTGGATATGGTGCGATCTATGATGTATCTTACCGATTTACCACTATCGTTTTGGGGTTATGCATTAGAGACAGCTGCATTCACGTTTAATAGGGCACCATCTAAATCCGTTGAGATGACACCGTATGAACTATGGTTTAGCGATAAACCTAAGTATCGTTTCTTAAAGTTTGGAGTTGTGATGCTTATGTGAAAAAGTTTTCACTGATAAGCTCGAACCCAAATCGGAATGCGTCTTCATAGAATACCCAAAGGTAACTATTGGGTACACCTTCTATCACAAATCCAAAGGCAAGTTATTCATTGCTAAGGTGGATCCTTTCTAGAAGAAGTTTCTCTCGAAAGAAGTGAGTGGGAGGAAAGTAGAACTTGATGAGGTAATTGTACCTTCTCCCATATTGGAAAGTAGTTCATCACAGAAATCAGTTCGGTGATTCCTACACCAATTAGTGAGGAAGTTAGTGATGATGATCATGAAACTTCAGATCAAGTTGCTACCAAACCTCGTGGGTCTTCGAGTAAGATCCGCACAGTGGTACAGTAATCATGTTCTAGAAGTCATGTTACTAGACCATGATGAACCAACGAACTATGAGAAAGCGATGATGAGCCAGATTCATGAAATGGCTTGCGGCCATAAAATCTGAGATAGGATCCATATATAAGAACAAAGTGGGGACTTTGGTTGACCTGCTTTCGATGATCGACAAGTCAAGTTAAATAAATGGATCTTCAAGAGGAAGGCGGACAACGATAGTAGTGTTACTATCTACAAAGCTCGAGTTGTTGCAAAGGTTTTCGACAAGTTCAAGGTGTTGACTACAATGAGATTTTCTCAAGCATAGCGATGCTTAAGTCTGTCCGAATCAGGTTAGCAATTGCCACATTTTATGAAATCGGCAAATGGATGTCAAAACTACATTTTTAATGGATTTATTAAGGAAGAGTTGTATATGATGCAACGAGAAGGTTTTGTCAATCCTAAAGAGCTAACAAAATGTGCAAGCTCCAGTGATCCATCTATGGACTGGTGCAAGCATCTCGAGTTGGAATACACACTTTGATAAGTTGATCAAAGCATATAGTTTTACAGACTTGCGGTGAAGCCTGTATTTACAATAAAGTGAGTGGGAGCACTACGCCTTTTGATAAATATATGTGAGTAACATATTGTTGATCGAGAAATGATGTATAATTTTTACGGAAAGCATAAAGGGTATTTGAAAGGAGTTCTTTAAAATAAAGACCTCGGTAAAGCTACTTACATATTGAGCATCAAGATCTATTGAGATAGATCAAGGCGGCTTGATAAGTTTTTCAATAAGTACATACCTTGTCAAGATTTTGAAGTAGTTCAAAATGGAGCAGTCAAAGAAAAGTTCTTGCACATGTTGCAAGCGTGTGAAATTGAGTAAGACTCAAATCCCGACCACGGCAGAAAATAGAAAAGAGAATGAAAGTCATTCCCTATGCCTCGGTCATAGGTTCTATAAAGTATGCTATGCTATGTACCGGACCTATTGTATACCTTGCTCTGAATTTGGCAAGGGTACAATAGTGATCTAGGAGTAGATCCTTTGGACATTGGTCAAGAACATCCTTAGTGAGGACTAAGGAAATATTTCTCGATTATGGAGGTGATAAAAGAGCCCGTCGTAAACAGTTACATCGATGCAAGCTTTTTACACTAATCCGGATGACTCTAAGTCTCAATCTGGATACATATTGAAAGTGGGAGCAATTAGCTAGAGTAGCTCCGTGCGAGCATTGTAGACATAGAATATTTGCAAAATACATACGGCTCTGAATGTAGCCAGACCCGTTGACTAAGCTTCTCTCACGAGCAAAACATGATCATACCTTAGTACTCTTTGGGTGTTAATCACATAGCGATGTGAACTAGATTATTGACTCTAGTAAACCCTTTGGGTGTTGGTCACATGACGATGTGAACTATGGTGTTAATCACATACTGAGATGTGAATATTAGTGTTGAATCACATGATGATGTGAACTAGATTATTGACTCTAGTGCAAGTGGGAGGCTGAAGGAAATATGCCCTAGAGGCAATAATAAAGTTATTATTTATTTCCTTATTTCATGATAAATGTTTATTATTCATGCTAGAATTGTATTAACCGAAAACATAATACATGTGTGAATACATAGACAAACATAGTGTCACTAGTATGCCTCTACTTGACTAGCTCGTTGAATCAAAGATGGTTAAGTTTCCTAGCCATAGACATCAGTTGTCATTTGATTAACAGGATCACATCATTAGGAGAATGATGTGATTGACTTGACCCATTCCGTTAGCCTAGCACTTGATCGTTTAGTATGTTGCTATTGCTTTCTTCATGACTTATACATGTTCCTGTAACTATGAGATTATGCAACTCCGTTTACGGAGGAATACTTTGGGTGCTACCAAGCGTCTGGCAATAAGCTGGGTGATTATTAAAGAACTACTAGGTGTCTCGAAAGGTACATGTTGGGTTGGCGTATTTGAGATTAGGTTTTGTCACTCCGATTGTCGGAGAGGTATCTCGGGCCCTCTCGGTAATGCACATCACTATAAGCCTTGCAAGCAATGTAGCTAATGAGTTAATTCGGAATGATGCATTACGTAGCGAGTAAAAGACTTGCGATGTGAGATTGAACTAGGTATTGGATACAGACGATCGAATCTCGGGCAAGTAACATACCGATGACAAAGGAACAACGTATGTTATTATGCGGTTTGACCGATAAAGATCTTCGTAGAATATGTAAAGAGCCAATATGGGCATCCAGGTTCCGCTATTGGTTATTGACGAGAATAGTTCTAGGTCATGTCTACATAGTTCTCGAACCCGTAAGATCCATAGCAACAAGTTTCGATGTGAGTTATATTATGAGTTTATGAGTTTTGATGTACGAAGGAGTTGAGTCCGGATGAGATCGGGGACATGGCGAGGAGTCTCGAAATGGTCGAGGCGTAAAGATCGAGATATTGGGCGACTATATTCGGAGTTGGAATGGTTCAGTGATTCGGGTATTTTTGAATACCTTGAGTTACGGGAATACGTATTGGGCCTTATTGGGCCATCGGAAAGAAGGAAAAGAGCCTCAAGGGTGGCGCACCCCTTCCCTTGGTCTGGTCCGAATTGGACTAGGGAAGAGGCGCCCCTTCCTTCCTATCCTTTTCTCTTCCCTTTCCTTCTCTCCTACTCCTACTACATGGAAGGGTTCCTAGTTGGACTAGGAAAGGGAATCCTACTCGGTGGGAGTAGGACTCCCCTAAGCGGCGCCATAGAGAGGGCGGCCTCCCTCCTCCACTCCTTTATATCTGAGGCAGGGGCACCCATGGACACCTAAGTTGATCTACGGATCGTTCCTTAGCCGTGTGCGGTGCCCCCTCCACCATATTCCACTTGGTCATATCGTCGCGGAGCTTAAGTGAAAGCCCTGCGCCCGATGAAGTCATATTGTCGCGGAGCTTAAGCGAAGCCCTGCGTCGATGGAGCATCATCATCGTCCTGCGCCGTTGTCTTGTGGAACTCATCCCGGCCTTCTTTGGATCGAGCCGGGGATCGTCATCGAGCTGAGCGTGTGCTGAACAGCGGAGGTGCCGTCGTTCGGTACTTGGATTGGTCGGATCGTGAAGGCGTCGACTACATCAACAGCGTTGTTATAACGCTTCCGCTTCACGGTCTCACAGTGCGTGGACGGACCTCTCCCCTCTCGTTGCTATGCCATCACCATGGTCTTGCGTGTGCGTGGGAAATTTTTGAAATTACTACTTCCTCAACAAAAGTCTTATTAAGTGTCTTGATCTATCCTATAGATCTTCATGCCCAATATATAAGTAGCTTCTTTGAGGTCTTTAATTGAAAATTCTTATTCAAGTATCCTTTTATGCTATCCATCAATTCTATATCATTTCCAATCAATAATATGTCATCCACATATAATATCAGAAATGCTCTGAGCTCCCCTCACTTTATTGTAAATAGAGGCCTCTCCGAAAGTCTGTATAAAACCATATGCTTTCATCACCTCATCAAAGCATATATTCCAACTCTGAGATGCTTACACTAGTCCATAGATGCATCGCTGGAGCTTGCACACTTTGTTAGCACCTTTAGGATCGATAAAACCTTTTGGTTGCAACATATACAACTCTTCTTTAAGAAATCCATTAAGGAATGCAGTTTTGACTTCCATTTGCAAGATTCCATAAAATGCGGCAATTGCTAACATGATTCGGACAGACTTAAGCATCACTACGAGTGAGAAAATCTCATCGTAGTCATCACCTTGATCTTGTCAAAAACCTTTGCGACAAGTCAAACTTTATGAATATTAACACTACCAACTGTCGGGAAGCTGATGGTGGCCCTTGAACACCTATGGGACACAGGTCCCTTGTGGTTCGGAGGCGAAGGTTGCACAAAAGCGGATCGAGCGATGCACGAGCAGATTTACCCAACCGGGCTCTCCGGAGATAATACTCCTCTGCTGCTTTATGGATTATATTGTGTTCTTGCTAGGGAGCAATGGGAGCTACAAAACCTAGCTTTGAGTGAGTATGGCCCGTATGGTCGAATGAACTAAGCGGTCGAACCGAACCCTTTCTCGTTGCACTTGGGCCTCCTTTTATAGGCACAAGGGGTCACCACATGTGGCAAGTAGACAAGGGTAAGATAGCAAAAACAGAGGTTGGTACACGCTTTATCACGGTGTACGATGATCTATACCTAACTCGGCGGCAAGGGACAAGAGTCATAAATGCCGTCTCGATCACTGAAGCGATTATGAGAGGACCGTCAAGTGCGCCTCCGTTTGCCATGATGGTAGCTTGTCAGCGCCGCTCATCGCTCCTCCCGCTGGCTGCACAGCCCGTCGACAGCGTGCTTAGGAAAGCCCCATGGCGACACATTGGCGGATGAGTGGGCGGAGATGAAGAGATCACTTGCATGGCGAGCACCTTGCAGCAGCAAGGTTCTTGTCGCTTCGGGGCTTGTCGCTCACCAAGCCCTCCGACAAGCTCCTCTTGCGGGGCCTTGTTTCGCCGTGCCTTGAGTGGTCTTCCGGCAAGCTCCTCTTGCGGGGCCTTGATACTTTGTTCTCGAATGGCTCCAAAGGAGCCGTTGGAGATCTTGATGGTCACCAGGCCAGCCTGCGCGGCGAGTGCTGCAACTGTCCGTGCGAGTTCGGGATACTAGGGTACCCCTACTCTAGTACACCGGCAGGAGGCGCCGGGCTGGAGCCACCTGCGGCGCCCGAGCTCTGTTGGGCCGGGCCCAAAAGCGATTGCAGAACGCGCTTCGATCTGGATTACGCCATTACTCGCGCTGGACCCACCCGCCTCCCACGAGCGTCACGTCTGGGGCGTGGCGTCGTGGGGAGATCGTGGGGCTTTCTTTAATGGGAAAATCGGGCAGCTCGTCCTTCTCCCTTTATAAGCAGGGGAGCAGGGGACAGGCGCCCACCTGCCTTCTTTGTCACACGAAACCCCGTCGCTTCCCCTTTCTTCTCGAGCCCAAAGAGGCGGCGCTCCGCCCCTCCATTGCCACGGTGACACCAGCGCCGTCGACCTCCTCCACCACCTCTCCCCATGGCTCCGAAGGCCGACAAGGGAAAAGGCGTGAAATCGGCCCGGCCTTGGCGGCTCGACAGCACTGCGGAAGAGGCGGGCCCTCTTGATCCCAGCAGCGGGGAAGGAGCTGCGGGGCTGTACTATCTCTTACAGTCGGCGAAGACCCGGCGCACCAGCGCACAGAGTCATCTCCGCCGCCACATCAAGAAAGTTTCCATGGTACCCTTTCTTGGCTTTTCTTCCACTACTGAGCTCTGCCCGCCTTTTCTAATTCTTTTGCGATGTCATGAACACATCGGCCTCCGCCTCCTTGATTTCACCCCTAGCGCCGTCCTCACCTTAGCCGTTTCGCACACCTCTGCGAGAACTTTGTAGAGTCCACCAAATGTAGCACTCTTCGCCATTACTTCATGCCCAGTAGAGAGAGAGCCGCTTGGGAGGGATTGCATGGGTCTCTAGGATCGGCAAGAAGAAGCATATCTTGACGGAGGCTGCGTAGCATGTAGGAGAGTGGAGAGCTGACTGGTGTTGGATCTTAGAAGAGGAGCCACAGCCTTTCACCGCCTGCGCCAAACTCCCATAGTCTTGCGGCAATGATTGGAGCAACTTGGCGCGGAGGGCGACTAGTTGAAGATTGCCGTGACTAGGATTTTGCGTCTCCGGCAAGCAGGGCTTACCGTAGGAGCTGTTGGCGCGGACTTCGCCGCTGCCGTGTTAAGCCCTTGGGAGAGGAGGAAGCCTGCTTGGGAATTCAAAACACGGCGGAAATCATGAGGCTGCGCCCGGGTTTGAGCTGGAACTTCTTTGTCTTGGGTTGGGCGACATCTTTGCGGGAGCTGTTCAAGCTGATCGCGGATCACCCAGTGGTGCATGTTGCGAAAGTCGTGCTTGCTGTGCAACAACTTCGTCGGCAGCAGCATCCAGCGCGATGATGCCGTTGTGCGATTCCCATGGAATCATTCCAACTTAGCGAGAGCCGCCCGGCGGCGTCGTCAGCAGTTCTTCGACAACTTGGTGGAAGTGCCGATCCGCGCCGGCAAGCGAGGCAGCTCACCAGCGACACCACCGATCAGGATATGGCGGCGCATCGCCACAAGGTTGGAGGCGGCGAAGCTGCCGCTGCGGCGTGTTTGGGTTTACCGTCGAGGCGGAAACAGCGGCGGCAAGCCTTGCCGACGAGAAAAGCTTGCGGTGAGGAGGAACAGGCGAGCCGAAGTCAATCCGGAAGAGCCGGCGGTGGCGCTTGTTGGGGAGCGTAGTAATTTCAAAAATTTTCTCACGATCACGCAAGACCATGGTGATGGCATAGCGAGAGGGAGAGTGTCCGTCCACGTACCCTCGTGAACCCAGCAGGCGTTATAACAAGCGGTTGATGTAGTCGTGCGTCTTCACGATCCGACCGATCCAAGCACCGAGCGTCACGGCACCTCCGAGTTACTGCACGTTCAGCTCGATGGCGATCCCGGACTCCGATCCAGCAAAGTGTCGGGGATGAGTTCCGTCGACCTGACGGCGTGGTGGCGATGTTGATGCTCCACCGGCGCGGGCCGCCTAAGCTCATGACGATATGACTTCTCCGTAGCGGGGCTTCGCCTATGCTCATGGCGATATGACTGAAGTGGAATATGGTGGAAGGGGCACCGCTGCGGCTAAGGAAAGATCCGTAGATCAACTTGTGTGTCTTGGGGTGCCCCCTGCCCGTATATAAAGGAGCAAGGGAGGAGGTGGCGGCCTAGGAGGAGGCGCGCCAAGGGAGTCCTACTCCCAGGAGTAGGACTCCTTCTTTCTAGTCCAACTAGGAGAAGGGGAAAGGGGAAGTGGAGAAGGAAGGGAGAGGTGGGCTGCCCCAAACCCCTTGTCCAATTCGGACTGGGCTTGGGAGGGCTGCCGCCACCTCCAGCTCCTTCCACTAAGGCCCATTAAGGCCCAATACTTTTCCCCGTATTCCCGTAACTCCCGGTACTCGAAAAATACCGAATCACTCGGAACCTTTCCGAACTCGAATATAGTCGTCCAATATATCGATCTTTACGTCTCAACCATTTGAGACTCCTCGTCATGTCCCGATCTCATCCGGGACTCGAACTCCTTGGTACATCAAAACTCATAAACTCATAATATAAGCATCGCATGAAACCTTAAGCGTGTGGACCCTACGGGTTCGAGAACTATGTAGACATGACCTAGAACTTTTCTTGGTCAATAACCAATAAGCGGGACCTGGATGCCCATATTGGCTCCTACATATTCTCTGAAGATCTTTATCGGTCAAACCGCATAACAACATCGTTGTTCCCTTTGTCATCGGTATGTTACTTGCGAGAGATTTGATCGTCGGTATCAATACCTAGTTCAATCTCGTTACCGGCAAGTCTCTTTACTCGTTCCATAATGCATCATTCCGTAACTAACTCATTAGCTACATTGCTTGCAAGGCTTATAGTGATGTGCATTACCGAGAGGGCCGAGATACCTCTCAGGCAATCGGAGTGACAAAACCTAATCTCGAAATCGCCAACCCAACATGTACCTTTGGAGACACCTATAGTACTCCTTTATAATCACCCGATTCGTTGTGACGTTTGGTAGCACCAAAGTGTTCCTCCGATGGCAGGAGTTGCATAATCTCATAATTACGAGGAACATGTATAAGTCATGAAAAAGCAATAGCAACATACTAAGCGATCAAGTGCTAGGCTAGCGGAATGGGTCAAGTCAATCAGATCATTCTCCTAATGATGTGATCCCGTTAATCAAATGACAACTCATGTCTATGGTTAGGAAACATAACCATCTTTGATTAACGAGCTAGTCAAGTAGAGGCATACTAGTGACACTCTGTTTGTCTATGTATTCACACATGTATCATGTTTCCGGTTAATACAATTCTAGCATGAATAATAAACATTTATCATGAAATAAGAAATAAATAATAACTTTATTATTGCCTCTAGGGCATATTTCCTTGAGTCTCCCACTTGCACTAGAGTCAATAATCTAGTTCACATCATCATGTGATTCAACACTAATATTCACATCGTATGTGATTAATACCCATAGTTCACATCGTCATGTGACCAACACCCAAAGGGTTTACTAGAGTCAATAATCTAGTTCACATTGCTATGTGATTAACACCCAAAGAGTACTAAGGTATGATCATGTTTTGCTCGTGAGAGAAGCTTAGTCAGCAGATTGCATCACATTGAGCCGTTATGTATTTTATAAATATTCTATGTCTACAATGCTACTTGCAGGGCTACTCTAGCTAATTGCTCCCACTTACAATATGTATCCAGATTGAGACTTAGAGTCATCTGGATCAGTGTAAAAACTTGCATCGATGTTACTCTTTCTGACGGGCTCTTTTATCACCTCCATAATCGAGAAATATTTCCTTAGTCCTCACTAAGGATGTTCTTGACCAATGTCGATGATCTACTCCTAGATCACTATTGTATTCCTTGCCAAATTCAGAGCAAGGTATATAATAGTGCGGTACATAGCATAGCATACTTTATAGAACCTATGGTGAGGCATAGGGAATGACTTTCATTCTCTTTTCTATTTTACTGCCGTGGTGGGATTTGAGTCTCACTCAATTTCACACCTTTGCAACACAGGCAAGAACTTTTCTTTATTTGTTCCATTTTGAACTACTTCAAAATATTGACAAGGTATGTATTCATTGAAAAACTTATCAAGCGTCTTGATCTATCTCTATAGATCTTGATGCTCAATATATAACAACTTCACGAGGTCTTTCTTTGAAAAACTCCTTTCAAACACTCCTTTATGCTTTGCAGAATAATTCTACATTATTTCCGATCAACAATATGTCATTCACATATACTTATCGGAAATGATGTAGTGCTCCCACTCACTTTCTTGTAAATCTGAGGCTTCTCCAAAAGTCTGTATAAAACCATATGCTTTGATCAACTCATCAAGCGTATATTCTAACTCGAGATGCTTGCAGGTCCATTGATGGATCATTTGGAGCTTGCACATTTGTTAGCTCCTTTAGGATTGACAAAAACTTCTGGTTGCATCATATACAACTCTTCTTTAATAAATCCATTAAAGAATGTAGTTTTGACATTCATTTGCAGATTTCATAAAATGTGGCAATTGCTAACATGATTCAACAGACTTAAGAATCGCTACTGATTGAGAAAATCTCATTTGTAGTCAACACCTTGAACTTGTCGAAAACCTTTTTGCGACAAGTCGAACTTTTGAATATAACACTACTATCATCATCTGTCTTCCTCTTGAAGATCCATTTATATAATATGGCTTGCCGATCATCGGGCAACTCCATCAAAGTCCACACTTTGTTCTCATACATGGATCCCATCTCAGATTTCATGGTCTCAAACCATTTCTCGGAATCTGGGCTCATCATCGCTTCCTCATAGTTCGTAGGTTCATCATGGTCTAGTAACATGACTTGCAGAACATGATTACCGTACCACTCTGGTGCATATCTTACTCTGGAAGACCTACGAGGTTTGGTAGCAACTTGATCTGAAGTTTCATGATCATCATCATTAACTTCCTCACTAATTGGTGTAGGAATCCTTTGGAACTGATTCTGTGATGAACTACTTTCCAATAAGGGAGAAGGTACAATTACCTCATCAAGTTCTACTTTCCTCCCACTCACTTCTTTCGAGAGAAACTTCTTCTCTAGAAAGGATCCATCTTAACAACAAATATCTTGCTTTCGGATCTGTGATAGAAGGTGTACCCAATAGTTACCTTTGGGTATTCTATGAAGGCGCATTTATCCGATTTGGGTTCGAGCTTATCGGTGAAAACTTTTCACATAAGCATCACAACTCAAACTTTAAGAAAGCGACAGCTTAGGTTTCTTGCTAAACCATAGTTCATACGGTGTCATCTCAGCAGTTTAGATGGTGCCCTATTAAGCGTGAATGCAGCTGTCTCTAATGCATAACCCAAAGCGATAGTGGTAAATCGGTAAGATACATCATAGATCGCACCATATCAAAATAAAAAATCTGATTCTGACGTTCGGACACACCATAACGTTGTGGTGTTCCAGGTGGCGTGAGCTGTGAAACTATTCCACATTGTTTTCATTGAAGACCAAACTTCGTAACTCAAATATTCATCTCCACGATCAGATCGCGAAACTTTATTTTCTTGTTGCGATGATTTTCCACTTCACTCTGAAATTCTTTGAACCTTTCAACTATTTCAGACTTATGTTTCATCAAGTAGATATACCCATATCTACTCAAATCATCTTATGAAGGTCAGAAAATAACGATACTTGCCACGAGCATCAACACTCATTGGATCGCATACATCGGTATGTATTATTTCCAATAAGTCGGTAGCTTGTTCCATTGTTCGGAGAGCGGAGTTTTAGTCATCTTGCCCAAGCAGCACGGTTACATAAGTACCAAGTGATTCATAATCAAGTGATTCAAAAAGTCCATCGATATGGAGTTTCTTCATCGTTTACCGATATGACCCAAGCGGCGATTGCCACAAATAAGTTGCACTATCATTATTAACTTTGCATCTTTTGGCATCAATATTATGAATATGTGTATCACTACGATCGAGATCCAACAAACTATTTTTATTGGGTGTATGACCATTGAAGGTTTTATTCATTTAAACAGAACAACAATTATTCTTTGACTTTAAATGAATAACCGTTTTGCAATAAACATGATCAAATCATATTCATGCTCAGCATAAACACCAAATAACATTTATTTAGGTTTAACACTAATCCCGATAGTATAGGGGTGTGCGATGATGATCATATCAATCTTGGAACTACTTCCAACACTCATCTTCACTTCCCCTTCAACTAGTCTCTGTTTTATTACGTAACTCCTGTTTGAGTTACTAATCTTAGTAACCGAACAAGTATCAAATACTCGGGGATACTATAAACACTAGTAAGGCACACATCAATAACCTGTATATCAAATATACTCTTGTTCACTTTGCCATCCTTCTTATCCACCAAATATTTGGGGTATTTCCGTTTCGATGACCATTTCCTATGCGATTAAGCACTTCAGTTTCAGGCTTTGGTTCAGCTTTGGGTTTCTTCATGGGGTGACAACTTGCTTGTCATTCTACTTGAAATTCCCTTTCTTTCCTTTGCCCTTTTCTTGAAACTAGTGGTCTTGTCAATCATCAACACTTGATGCTCTTTCTCGATTTCTACCTTCGTCGATTTCAACATCACGAAGAGCTCAAGAATCGTTTTCGTCATCCTTGCATACTATAGTTCATCACGAAGTTCTAGTAACTTAGTGATGGTGACTAGAATTCTGTCAATCACTATCTTATCGGAGATTAACTCCCACTTGATTCAAGCGATTGAAGTACCGGACAATCTGAGCACATGCTCACTAGTTGGCGATTCTCCTCCATCTTTTAGCTATAGAACTTGTTGGAAACTTCATATCTCTCAACTCGGGTATTTGCTTGAAATATTAACTTCAACTCTGGAACATCTCATATGGTCCATGGCGTTCAAAACGTCTTTGAAGTCGATTCTAAGCCGTTTAAGCATGGTGCACTAAACTATCAAGTAGTCATCATATTGAGCTAATAGCGTTCATAACGTCGCATCTTGCTCTTGCAATAGGTCTGTCACCTAGCGGTGCATCAAGGACATAATTCTTACATGCAGCAATGAGGATAAACCTCAGATCACGGATCCAATCCATAACATTGCTACTAACATTTTCAATACAATTTTCTCTAGGAACACATATAAAAACACAGGGAAGCAACAACGCGAGCTATTGATCTACAACATAATTTGCAAAATACTACGGGACTAAGTTCATGATAAATTAAAGTTCAATTAATCATATTAATAACTCCCACTTAGACAGACATCTCTCTAGTCATCTAAGTGATTCGTGATCCAAATCAACTAAACCATGTCCGATCATCACGTGAGATGGAGTAGTTTCAATGGTGAACATCACTATGTTGATCATATCTACTATATGATTCACGCTCGACCTTCGGTCTCTGTGTTCGAGGCCATATCTGTTATATGCTAGGCTCGTCAAGTTTAACTTTGAGTATTCTGCGTGCGCAACTGTTTTGCACCGTTGTATTTGAGCGTAGAGCCTATCACACCGATCATCACGTGGTGTCTCGGCCACGAAGAACTTTATAGCGGTGCATACTCGGGAGAACACTTCTTGATAATTTTGGTGAGAGATCATCTTATAATGCTACCGTCAATCAAAGCAAGATAAGATGCATAAAGGATAAACATCACATGCAATCAATATAAGTGATATGATATGGTCATCATCATCTTGTGCTTGTGATCTCCATCGCCTAAACACCGTCATGATCACCATCGTCACCGGTAGCGACACCTTGATCTCCATCGTAGCATCGTTGTCGTCTAGCCAACTATTGCTTCTCGACTATCGCTACTCCTTAGTGATAAAGTAAAGCAATTACATAGCGTTGCATTTCATACAATAAGCGACAACCATATGGCTCTGCCGATTGCCGATAACTTCGGTTACAAAACATGATCATCTCATACAATAAAATATAGCATCATGTCTTGACCATATCACATCACAACATGCCTGCAAAAACAAGTTAGGCGTCCTCTACTTTGTTGTTGCAAGTTTTACGTGGCTGCTACGGGCTGAGCAAGAACCGTTCTTACCTCGCATCAAAACCACAGCGATACTTTGTCAAATAGACTCCGTTTTAACCTTCTCAAGGACGGGCGTAGCCACTCGATTCAACTAAAGTGAGAGGCAGACACCGCGGTCACCTTTAAGCAGCGAGTGCTCGGGCGGTGAAACCAGTCTCGCGTAAGCGTCTGGCGTAATGTCCGTCCGGGCGCTTCATCTCACAATACCGCTGAACCAAAGTATGACATGCTGGTAGGCAGTATGACTTATATCGTCCACAACTCACTTGTGTTCTACTCGTGCACATGACATCAGCGCATAAAACCAGGCTCGGATGCCCTTTGTTGGGGAGCGTAGTAATTTCAAAATTTTCTACGATCACGCAAGACCATGGTGATGGCATAGCGAGAGGAGAATGTCGTCCACGTACCCTCGTGAGACCCGGCGAGCGTTATAACAACGCGGTTGATGTGTAGTCGTGCGTCTTCACGATCCGACCGATCCAAGCACGAGCGTCACGGCACCTCCGAGTTCTGCACCGTTCAGCTCGATGGCGATCCCGGACTCCGATCCAGCAAAGTGTCGGGGATGAGTTCCGTCGACCGACGGCGTGGTGGCGATGTTGATGCTCCACCGGCGCGGGGCTTCGCCTAAGCTCATGACGATATGACTTCTCCGGCGCGGGGCTTCGCCTATGCTCATGACGATATGACGAAGTGGAATATGGTGGAAGGGGCACGCGCACGGCTAAGGAAGATCCGTAGATCAACTTGTGTGTCTTGGGGTGCCCCCTGCCCCGTATATAAAGGAGCAAGGGAGGAGGTGGCGGCCTAGGAGGAGGCGCGCCAGGGAGTCCTACTCCCAGGAGTAGGACTCCTTCTTCTAGTCCAACTAGGAGAGGGGAAGGGGAAGTGGAGAAGGAAGGAGAGGTGGGCTGCGCCCCAAACCCTTGTCCAATTCGGACTGGGCTTGGGAGGGCACTGCGCCACCTCTGGCTCCTTCCACTAAGGCCCATTAAGGCCCAATACTTTTCCCCGTATTCCCGTAACTCCCGGTACTCGAAAAATACCGAATCACTCGGAACCTTTCCGAACTCGAATATAGTCGTCAATATATCGATCTTTACGTCTCAACCATTTGAGACTCCTCGTCATGTCCCGATCTCATCCGGGACTCCGAACTCCTTGGTACATCAAAACTCATAAACTCATAATATAAGCATCATGAAACCTTAGCGTGTGGACCCTACGGGTTCGAGAACTATGTAGACATGACCTAGAACTTTTCTTGGTCAATAACCAATAAGCGGGACCTGGATGCCCATATTGGCTCCTACATATTCTCGAAGATCTTTATCGGTCAAACCGCATAACAACATCGTTGTTCCCTTTGTCATCGGTATGTTACTTGCCGAGGTTTGATCGTCGGTATCAATACCTAGTTCAATCTCGTTACGGCAAGTCTCTTTACTCGTTCCATAATGCATCATTCCGTAACTAACTCATTAGCTACATTGCTTGCAAGGCTTATAGTGATGTGCATTACCGAGAGGGCCAGAGATACCTCTCCGAGCAATCGGAGTGACAAAACCTAATCTCGAAATCGCCAACCCAACATGTACCTTTGGAGACACCTATAGTACTCCTTTATAATCACCCGATTCGTTGTGACGTTTGGTAGCACCAAAGTGTTCCTCCGGTAAGCAGGAGTTGCATAATCTCATAGTTACAGGAACATGTATAAGTCATGAAGAAAGCAATAGCAACATACTAAACGATCAAGTGCTAGGCTAACGGAATGGGTCAAGTCAATCAGATCATTCTCCTAATGATGTGATCCCGTTAATCAAATGACAACTCATGTCTATGGTTAGGAAACATAACCATCTTTGATTAACGAGCTAGTCAAGTAGAGGCATACTAGTGACACTCTGTTTGTCTATGTATTCACACATGTATCATGTTTCCGGTTAATACAATTCTAGCATGAATAATAAACATTTATCACGAAATAAGGAAATAAATTATAACTTTATTATTGCCTCTAGGGCATATTTCCTTCAGCGCTTCCCCTCCGCCGTCAAGCAGCTTGCGCAGGAAGGCCAGCAGACCCGCCAAGAGGCGCCTCCATAAGAACCGGAGAAGTGGCGAGGCGGCGAGCAGCCCAACAACCGCCTCGCCGCCCAGCAGCGTTCCACATGACAACAACATTGTTGCCCGGAGGGCGCCTCCTGCCGCCACAACAGCAGGGCGGGGTCTTACAGGTCGTGGCCCTGCATCCCAAGCGTCTGAGAATCTTCTCCTCAATTAAATCGGCGAATGAATTTGATCTCTCCGCCCTCTGCTCACGAGGAAGAAGAGGAAGAAGTAAGATCTTATCGCTGCTACTTGTAACCCTTCAATTTATTGCTTTTTCTTATATCGGTGGCTTCACTCTGAACCTTCTCCTTCTTCAGGGCCGCTAGCTCGGAGGCGTCGAAGAGGGCCAAGACCCGGTGGTTGTTGTCTCGGATGATTCCCACAATGGCGGCAGAGCGCGTCTGGAACTCCCTTGCGGACCAGCAACACTTCAATGAGCAGCCCCAGCATAGCCCCAGGCGTAAGTGTTTGGTTTACTTCTCATGGTTAGGTGTGCTTGGGTGCTTCTCCGTCAGCGATATCTGGTTTGTTGAATTATGTAGGAGCAGAGCAGCCTCATCGAGGAAGCACGGAGGTCACTCCAGTTCTGCTTGCTTCAACTCGCGCCAAGGAGAACTCTCCGCCAAGGGGCGCTCTCCGGCAAGGGAGGCCTCTCCGACAAGGGATCTTCCCGACAAGGGCAAGCGCCGGCGACCCTCGGTTGTGGAGACATGACAACAGATCCCATTGCAGGTAATTTTCTTGTTTGAGAATTTCCCTTGGGTTCTTTTTCTTCTGTTCTTCTCTTTGAACATTTGCTTGACTTGTTCTTTCTTTTTCTAACCATCAGATCCATCTGCGGAGATCCGATGGGGCCGAGGCTGCCCGGCGACGGGAGGGGCTTCCATGGCGACAATGTCAACGCCCGCCAACATGGAGGAGGCGGCGCCCGCCAGGACCCGTCGGCGAGGAGGCCAAAGACTCTTGGCCTTGAGGCTGGGGAGAATCGCGTCGCCTTGCGGCCATGAGGCCTTGAGGCGCCCGGGCGCTGCCGACCGCCGATCCTCCGCCACCAATGCCGCACCGGACTCGAAGAGCCCAGCCAGGCGCCTATCGAAGGCGGCGAGGTGTCTTTATCAAGCTCCCATGGGCATCAAGTTCGAGGGCACCGGCGAGGAGACCTTGGCGGAACTGCTTGCCTCCGCCCGATCTGTCGCTGGTCGATGCTCCGGCGATAGCAGCAGTGAGCTGAGGAGCAGCTGCTAAGGAGGCTGTTGTCGCTCTACTGCGCCCGACAAGCCAAGCTGGAGTCGAGGCGCTTGTCGCGGGGGAGGCGACTTGGGAAAGCGCGAGAAGAGCTCGTGGCCAACAAAAAAACTCTCGGGATATAGCGAGGCGGGGGGCAGCTGCGAGGCGCCTGGCCTTCATCTTGGAGAAGGCCGAGTCGAGGCAGCGAGAGGCTTGCGCGTGAAGCTCTCCAGCGCAAGAAGGTGGTGGCGCGGAAGATCAACCTCGACAGCTATGAGGAAGATCTCGCCGTCGTGAGCAAGCGATTAGTGGGCCACGAGGAGGCAAAGGATCTTTGCTGCGGCTGCGGGGCCGCTAGAAGGAATTGGAGGCGAGGTGGCTCGGTGGAGTCCACCCTCGGAAGGCTGAGGAGGTCGCCGGGTTGAGCGGCGTGAGAAGGCGCCTACACCCTCGGCGAGTTGCAAGGTCGCTTATTTGAGAAGATCAAGGAGATCGATGCGCCAAGGACTCCAAGGCAGATTTGGGCTGGCCAGCCACCTTGCGGAAGCGTTGGAAGCGCCAAGGAGCAGAGGCGGGCCTCTTGGAGAAGATCAAGGCCAATGAGGAACTCTTTGTCGAATCTTGTGACTGCCAGAATAATCTCGGAGGTAGCATAATGCCTTTGGGACGGAAGGTCTTGTGGACACCGCCGCCGGCATCCATAACAGCTGATGGAGCTGGGGATGGTGGATCTTGGGTACTCCACCGATGAGAACCTCAACCCAGCGTCAAACTCAGCACTGTTCTTCAAGGCGTGATGGCGGGTCTCCAGTGACTCGGGAGGAGATCCCAAAGCAAGCTGGCGGAGGTCGCGCCAAGTTCTTGCGGGGCTCTCGAAGGTCTTTGCTGAAAGTGGCCTTCCGCAACCCAGGCATCGATTTCACCAAAGTCCTCAAGTCTCTGCCTCCATCTGCTGATGTTAGGCGCTCAAGGCCCTTATCGCACCCATTGTGGACAGGGTGGCCGAGTCAAGAGGCTCGATGGCGACCAGCGTGGACTAGGCATAAGCTTATCTTTCTCTTGTCGTTGTAGATCATGTTTAGGTGAAAAATCTATTAGATCGCGACAAGTTATCATGTAATATACACTATCTTAGGCAATCGAATGCAATGTTATTTCCTTTACTTGATTCCTTCCTGTATGTTAGTTCCCTCGCTTTTAGGGGAACTTGTCGATCTGAACACCTTTGCATGGCGCTGAGTGCGGAACTTCAGCACTTCTGGCGATGCCGCCTCCGACAAGCAACCTTATCGCAACTAGTTCTGACACACTTAAGTTGTTGGCGGACTCGAAACAAAGTAAGGCGCAAGCTAGTGTCATGATCGGTTCCTCCGGCGCGCAGGTTTTCCATACAAAGTACTATCGTTCGAGGAAGATAACTTAAAATTTAAAACTGATCGTTTAAACTTAGCAACTTAGCTTCTTTGTTGTCCATTTCCGGCAAGCGGACAGTTCCTCATGCTGACGCTTGGCGGCCCACCATTATCTTCTCCTACCCCCGGTTAACTTGTGGGTGGATGAACCTTCTTCTTGTTTGAGAAGAAGAAGAAAATAAAGTTATGGAGCCTAGTGGCTCGTTATAAGCTTACGGGTGTGGATGCTGCACAAAATGTTAGTAAACACATGCATATAAGATTATGAGAGCATGTATTGACAAGTTATGCGCAACACATAAACTTCTTGATGCTGCAAGTGCTGCGCCCGGCTTTGTACAAAGGATTACATGCAACAGCGGCAAGACTTGAACAAAGGGTGGTTGCGGAGCAGGTTCCGGCAACCGCATATATCGATAAAACTTGCGAAGATGCTCTATATTCAGGAATTGCTCACGGGCGCCATCTTTGGTCTCAAAGCGGACAGCGCGGGCCTAGTGACTTCGTTTCACCCGATAAGGGCCTTCCCACTTTGGCGTCAACTTGTTGGAATTCTTGGCGGATTGAGCGGCGAAGAACAAAATCGCCTTCCTCGAAGCTTCGGCATTAACCTTGCGGCTATGGTAGCGGCGCAAAAGCTTCTTGTAACGAGCAGCTCGTCTGATAGCTTTGAGGCGATCCTCCTCGAGGAGCAGCGCGTCATCTTATCGCAGCTGCTCTTGCTCAAACTCATCATAGCGAGCAATCGAGGTGACCCGTATCTGAGTTCCGTGGGAGAACTGCCTCTGCTCCATAGACTAGGCGAAAGGTGTCTGGCGGTGGCTCGATTTGGCGTCGTCTGATCGACCAAGAACCACCGGCAGCTCCTCGATCGATTTCTTCCGCACTTGCGCAACTTTGTCGAAAGTTCTGGTCTTGAGTCCCGCAGCACTTCGCGTTTGCTCTCTACTGCTTGACCGTTGCTTCTCGGATGAGCAACGAAGCAAAGCAGATCTGGCGCCAAGATCTTGGGCGTCTTGCATGAAGGTGCGGCTCATGGCTGTGTGCCGTTGTCGGTGCTGATCCGGTTAGGAATCCCAAAGCGGCAAACAATTGACTGAAGAACTTGGCTGCTTTGTCTGTCACCTTCCTCACTGGTTCCACTTCCGGCCACTTTGTGAACTTGTCGATTACAGCGTACAAGTACTCAAAGCCCCGACAACTTCGGGGAAAGGCGGAGGATGTCGAACCCCAGACGAAAGGGCGGGATAAAGGGATCGTATGGAGAGCTTGAGCTGGTTGGTGTATCTGCTTGGAATGGGCCAGCGCTTCACACTTGGTTACTTTGCGATTGCATCTGGAGGCTTCGGCGGAAGAAACCTTGCGGAAAGCTTTGCGGCAAGTGCTCTTCTTGCCAATGTGGTGACCACATATGCCTCCATGTATCTCTGCCAACAACTTGTCCATCTTCCGGCAAATACACTTCAATTTCACTCCGTTGAGTCTTCTTACGTATAGGATGTTGTCAACAAACTGATACATACTTGACTGCCGGACTACTTTTCCGCTTCTTCTTGCTCTTGGGAAGTTCTCTGTCTGAAGGAAATGGGCGATTCTTTGCGCCCATGCTAGAGCACTGTGGCTCGACAACAAGACTAAAGGCTCATCTACCCTGCGGGAACATTAGCTTCCACGGCGAGAACTGTGGTTCTGCAGACTTGATGATCCCGGCAAGCTGCGGAGCAAAGCTTGTCGGGGCGTCTGCTTCATGGAGCAAACCCGGGGTTTGTAGGAGCAGACTGCTCCTCGATGATATTCGCATTGATTTTAGGGACCTTCTTGGCGGCGGCTCCGGGAGCTCTGCGGAAAGTGTCGCCGGAAACCAATTTATCTTCTTGCTCTGTCCTGTTGATGGTGTTACGGTTGGTTGAGTCAGCTTGAGCACAAAATTCCTGGTTCCACAGGTAACTTGAGTGCGGCACATTTGGAGAAGCCATCAGCTATATCATTACGAGCTCTTGGAACATGTTCCATTTGCAGGCCTTCAAAGTGCTCTTCTAGCTTCCTCACTTCATCGGCGTATGCTTCCATCAGCGGACTCGATGATCTTTATTTACTTGGCGGACGACAAGTTGCGAGTCCCCGACAATGAGCTTCTTGATCCCAAGGTATACCGCAATCCGAGACGGAAAGCAAACCTTCATACTCTGCGGTATTGTTTGTTGCTTGTTCCTTGGGAAAGTGCATCTGGACTATGTACTTGAGGTGCTCTCCGGTGGGTGCGATAAGCGACCTTGCCTGCTGGCGCTTGCTGCGCGAAGGCACCATCAAAGTACATCAGCCACTCTTTATTTGCCTCCTTGATGGGGATGCTCGTCTCTGGAATTTCTTCGTCTTGTGTTGGCGTCCACTCTGCTATGAGTTCAGCCAATGCTCTGCTTTGGATAGTTGAAGTGCTTTCAAATTTGAGACCAAAGCAGCAGTTCGATGCCCACTCGACAATTCTGCCTGTTTGTACGGATTTTGCAAAATCCTCTTCAGCGGAAAGTGGTGACAAGCTGTTATCTCGTGTGCTTGGAAGTAATGGCGCAGCTTTCTCGAGGCCATGAGGAGGCGAAAAGCAACCTGCAGACCGGAATACCTTGACCTAGCCCTTGTAAAGGGCCGACAAAAGTAGGCTGCGCTGCACCATCCTTTTGTATCTTGTCGCAACCTGTTGTTGATCTGTCCTTATCGGGACGAGCTTGTGGCGAAGCCCCACTTTGTCCTTTGGATGCACCTGCCTCGGTTGCGGCTCATCATCCACCTCCCTCTCGCTACTAGCGCAGCACTAACCCTTGATTGGTTGCTGCTATATACAAGCAACAACTTCTCTTGTGGCCTAGGTGCGACAAGTATTGGAGTGGAGGACAGGTATCTCTTCAAATCCTACGTGCAGCCTCCGCTTGAGTCCATTTCATTGGACCTGCCTTTTTCAAAATCTTGAAAAATGGCGGTAGCGCTCAGCAGAACTTAGAGATAAACCTGCTTGAGAGCAGCCGCATAACCGGCAAGCCTTCTTACATCCTTGGCGCTTTGGTGCTTCAATCTGCTCGATGGCCTTGATCTTGTCGGGATTGGCTTGATTCCCCTGAGACACAAAGAACCGAGAAGCTTGCGGAAGGGACTCCAAACACGCACTTCTGGGGTTGAGCTTGAGGTTGATCTTGCGCAGATTTGCAAATGTTTCATCAAATCCTGAGCGAGTTGCTTTGTCCTTGCTCTTGACCACTATGTCATCCATGTAGGCTTCTACATTTACGTGTATTTGTGGCTCAAAGCATCATGGACTACTCTTGCACAAGTTGAACCAGCATTCTTCAAACCGAAAGGCATCCGTATGAAACAGTACGTGCCACATGGTGTAATGAATGCGGTTTTCTCTTCATCCTCTCCTGCCATGAAGATCTGATGATACCCTGAATACGCATCAAGAAATGAAAGCAAATCACATCCAGTTGTGGAGTCAACAATCTGGTCTATACAGCAAGGGAAGCGGGTCTTTGGGACAAGATTTATTAACATCTGTGAAGTCAATACAAAGTCTCCATTTCCCATTTGCCTTGCGTACAACTACGGATTGGCCAACCACGTGGGATGGAGGACTCCTCGACAAGGCTGCTGCTTCCAACTTCTTGATTTCTTCCGCTATAATTCTTGGCGCTCCTTTGCTGTTTCCTAACTTTTTTGTTTGGCCGGGCGGCGTGAGGACAGACAGCTAGGTGGTGCTCAATTACTTTCACAGGAACACGGGGATGTCGGATGGTTTCCATCCAAACACGCCGACACGCCCGCGGAAAGCAACGAGCTCGCCTTCCTATTTAGGGTCAAGTGTGGCGATGGTGAAGGTACCACCGGTGCCGTCCTCCTTAGCGGGCACCTTCTTGGTCTTGGCGGAGCTGCCATCATCTTCTTGCACTTGCGGTGGAGCTCGATGGTGCGTCCTCGGCGGTAGCGCAGCACTCGAAGAGTGCGCTTGCAGATGGGCATCGAACTCTTACCGGGCTTGGTGGTCTTCTTTTTCCCCGGGAGCTTGGTGGCAAGTGGTTTGCTATCTGTCGCTGCTGCATCGGTAAATCTTGCCGGTGCAGATAAGCGCATCTTTCTTGTCGCCATGGACAGAAATGGCGCTTATCGGGCGGGCATCTTGAGTAAATTGTAGGCGTAATGAGGCTGCCATGAACTTGGCGGCTGGGCTGACCAAGTATGCCATTGTAGGGCAATGGGAAATCGGCAACGTCGAATGTGATCTTCTCGATTCTGAAGTTTAGCTCACTGCCAAATGTTACCGGCAATGTGATCTTCCCTTTTGGCTTGCTCCTTCCTGGTTTGATTCCTTGGAAGTACCGGTCTCTTGAGCTTCGCTGTCGAGGATTTGAAGCTTACGGAGCACCGCGGAGGAGATCAGGTTCAGGCGGCCCGCCGTCAACCAACATCTTTGTGACCTTGAGGTTGCGGATAGTTGGTGATACCAACATCGGCAAGCATCCGACCGCAGTGATGCGATCGGTGGTCCTCAATGTCAAAGATGATGGGCGTCTTTGGACCACCGGAGGTTTGCGCGAATCTATGGATGGTTCTGCTGCATTAACCTCACGCATCCATTGCTTGATTTGGCGGTGCGAGGTATGCGGAAGCACCACCGTCAACATAAGCGACCTCCGTTGCCTTCGAAACTCCTGCTCATCAGCTTCATCGTCTTTCATGTCTTCGTCATCTTCATCTTCGTCTTCTTCCTTGTCGGCGGCGGGGAGGTCTGTCTCCTTGCCGCTGCTTGGCCTTGCAGCGGCGTCCTCCCGACCGGGTCTCTTCTTACAGTTACCTGCACCTTCACAGGCCTTCTCCTTGTCTACTTCGCTCGTATTCAGCTCTTTGTAGCTCAAGCTGCTCGACTTTCTTGCAGCTCTGGAGATCGTGGCCCTTAGTGCGGTGGATCTTCTGATATTGCTTGTTGGAGCTGTCGGGCTTGTCGTGGCCGCCACGGCTTGGCGGTGGCGTCGTGGCAACCTCCTTGCGGGCCGCTAGCCTTAGCCTTGCGGCGCCACCTCCGCTGCCCGGACTGCTCGACAACTAGTACTTCTTGGTTTTCTTCATTCTTTTGTTTAGCCTTGGCTCTTCCTTGCAGGCGGTCTCCTCCTTGTCGAGACTCTGCTACCACATTCTCTCACAGAGTCTTCTTCCTTCTTCAGCGTGCACACTTGTTGGCAGGCGTGAAGCTCGTGGCGTCTTTCACTTTGCACATCGCCATCTCCTCCCTCATCCTGCGGTTTCGCACATTACGATGAAATGCACTGATCACCATGGCGGGGTGGACATCTGGGATGTTGTAATGCACGGCTGAATCTCTGGATGAATTCTTGCGCGAGGGACTCTCCTTCATACAGGCGGCGGTGAAGGTCACTCTGTTGGCCGTGAGGCTTGGCCGCCTGTGAAAGCGCCGACAAACTAGTGGCACAAATCCGCCCAAGAAGAAATAGAGCTGTCCGGCAAGTGCATGAGCCAAGACTGGCGTTTGGCTTGAGCACGAGAGGAAAATAGTTGGCGAGGATCTTGTCGTCTAAATGCCCAGCAGCCTGCACGCGATGGTGTAGATCTTGAGGAACTCCGATGGGTGTGTCCTGCCATCATACTTCTCCGGCTTTGTCTGGCTTGAAGTTTTTCTTGTGGGCCACGAACTTGCCGCAGCTCACGAGTGAGCAGGGCAATCTACAGCGTCTGATGAAATCGCTGGTTCCCTGGCGCATGCATATCGACAGTGGGCCCGGCGCTGGTCGGATTAATGGCGTGCTTCTCTTGGCCTTCGATTCGGGTTCGGCGTCTTCTTCTTGCCGTTCTCGAAGAACTTGGCGCTGGTCGCGGCGAGCTCGCGGATCCGGCGATCTGTGGAGTGCTGTCGAGGTGGATCCCGTGGTCGGCGATCTTAACCTTCCGGAAGGGAGTGTATGGTGGCTGCACCCCGTAAGTCTCGTCGCCATCGGCGCGTGCCTTGTCGCCTTGCAGCGGCTGCGGCGCAGTTGCAGCGGGGCGTCGCCGTTAGCAAAGCGATGAGGCTCTGGATGGTGGCCCTCCATTACGTCGACCTTGTCGGCCGTTGGAGGTAGTCTAAATAGCTGAGCTCTCGCCGGGCTTCGCGGAAGTAGTGGGTGGCAATGGCGTGCGTGGCGAGAGCAGGATGTGCTCGGACTCCTAACCAAGTTAGGAGGAGCAGCATCCATGGCGACCGTACTCCGCTTCGTTCCGGCATGTTGGTGTGCATGCGGGTCTCGAGGCCTCGGGATCCTCCAGCTTGGCCTTGATCAAGCGGCGTGCGGTGCTGCGAGCATCATGGCTGTCGGTCCAGCGCCTCTGAGAAGGGCAGCGATGCAGTTGAGACGCCCGGCGCTGCGCTGCCTTGTCCTTGGACTGGCGGCATTGTGGGCTCTCGGCGCGCCCGTTCCTCGCCGGCGTTTTCCCCACCACTCGTTAGCTCCGGTGGTGGTGGGTTTGTGCGGGCGGCTCTGCTGCGCGAAGCCTTCTTCTTGATGGCATGTTGTGAAGGTGTTGATGAAGAAACTGCTCGTGTGAGCGCGGATCGGGTTCACACAGCCTCAACGCCCCTACCTATACGCCAAAGATGTCGGGAAGCTGATGCGTGGCCGCGAACACCTATGGGACCTGGGTCCCTTGTGGTTCGAAGAGTTACAAAAAGCGGATCGAGCGATGCACACGAGCAGATTTACCGGCTTGGGCTCTCCGGAGATAATACTCCCTCTGCTGCTTTGTGGATTATATTGTGTTCTTGCTGAGGGAGCAATGGGGCTACAAAACCTAGCATGAGTGAGTATGGCCGTATGAGTCGAATGAACTAAGCGGTCGAACCGAACCCTTTCTCGTTGCACTTGGGCCTCCTTTTATAGGCACAAGGGTCACCACATGTGGCAAGTAGACAAGGGTAAGATAGTAAAACAGAGGTTGGTACACGCTTTATGCGATTGTACGATGATCTATACCTAACTCACGTGACAAGGGACAAGAGTCATAAATGCCGTCTCGATCACTGAAACGATGTAACGGGGACCGTCAAGTGCGCCTCCGTTTGCCACGATGGTAGCTTGTCGGCGCCGCTCATCGCTGCTCCCCAGCGGCTGCACAGCCCGTCGACCTGCGTGCTTAGGAAAGCCCCATGGCGACACGTTGGTGGATGAGCTGGGCGGAGATGAAGAGATCACTTGCATGGCGAGCACCTTGCCTTGCGGCAAGGTTCTTGGCGCTTCGGGGGCTTGTCGCTCACCAAGCCCTCGGCAAGCTCCTCTTGCCGGGGCCTTGTTTCCTTCGTGCCTTGAGTGGTCTTCGGCAAGCTCCTCTTGCGGGGCCTTGATACTTTGTTCTCGAATGGCTCCAAAGGAGTCGTGGGAGATCTTGATGGTCACCAGGCCAGCCCTGCCGCGGGGTGCTGCAACTGTCCGTGCACGAGTTCGGGATACTAGGGTAACCCTACTCTAGTACACGACACCAGCGATGTCCATCTTCCTCTTGAAGACCCATTTATTCTCAATGGCTCGCGGATCATCGGGCAAGTCCATCAAAGTCCATACTTTGTTCTCATACATGGATCCTATCTTAGATTTCATGGCCTCAAGCCATTTATTGGAATCTAGGCTCAGCTTAGCTTCTTCATAGTTAGTAGGTTCGTCATGGTCTAGTAACATGACTTCGATCTGAGGATTACTATACCACTGCAGTGCGGATCATGCTCTAGTTGACCTACAAGGTTCAGTAGTAACTTGATTTGAAGTTTCATGATCATCATCATTAGTTTCCTCTCTAGTTAGTGTATGCATCACGGAGCGGTTTCTGTGATGAGCTACTTTCCAATTCGAGAGAAAGTACGATAACCTCATCAAGTTCTACTTTCCTCCCTCACTTTTTAGAGAGAAACTCCTTCTCTAGAAAGGTTCCATTCTCCATAACAAAGATCTTGCCTTTGGATATGTGGTAGAAGGTGTACCCATTTGTTTCCTTAGGGTATCCTATGAAGATGCACTTCTCGATGAGGTTCGAGCTTATCAAGCTAAAGCCTTTTGACATAAGTGTCGCAACCCCAAACTTTAAGAAAGCAGCGGCTTAGGTTTCTTGCCAAACCACATTCATACGGTGTCGTCTCAGCAGTTTAGACAGTACCCTATTTAACGTGAATACGGTGTCATCCCAAAATGATAGTGGCAAAATCGGTAAGAGACGTCATAGATCGCACCATATCTAATAAACTACTGTTACGACATTTGGACACACCATTACATTGTGGTGTTCCAGGTGGCGTGAGTTGTGAAACTATTCCACATTGTTTTAAATGAAGGCCAAACTCGTAACTCAAATATTCACCTCTGCGATCAGATCATAGAAACTTTATTTTCTTGTTACGATGATTCTCCACTTCACTCTGAGATTCGTTGAACTTTTCAAATGTTTCAGACTTGTGTTTCATTAAGTAGATATACCTATATCTGCTCAAATCATCTGTGAAAGTCAAAAATACTTGATACCCTTGTGAGCCTCAACACTCATCGGAGGGCATACATCGGTATGTATTATTTCCAATAAGTCATTGGCTCGCTCCGATGTTACGGAGAGCGAATTTTAGTCATCTTGCCCATGAGGCATGGTTACATAAGTATCAAATGATTCATAATCAAGTGATTCCAAAATTCCATCTGCATGGAGTTTCTTCATCGTTTACACCAATATGACCTAAGCGGCGAGTGCCACAAGTATGTAGCACTATCATTATCAACTTTGCAACTTTTGGCATCAATAATATGAATATATGTAAGTGCATCTAGTGCCCCTTAGTGATTTTGCTGTATTGAAGACTTATAGGTTAAGGGACTAATATGTTTGTGAGTGTACACAGGTTCTATAAGTCGATGAGGAGTTTAATATTTACAATGAAAGTCGACCCCTAAAAATGAATGTCTTCGGCTGAAGACTTTGGTTCTCCTGAAGACTTTGAAAGTGAAGAAATTGGTGTGACCGTGAAGACTTGGATATTCATGCGAGGACTATGAAGTGTGAATACTTTTTTTTAGTTTCATTTTCTTCTTCTTGAGTCATAGGAAACACCGTCTTTGTTAAAGGGGTCGAGGTAATACTAAGGAAACTGATTTTCAAGTGATTCTCATCTCAAAATCCTACACCTACCCAATCCTTGAGAGGAGACATTGGAAATCTCATATCGATTCGATCAATTTCTTGATGTGAGAGCGAAGATCTTATGGTCTCTGAGAATTTATCTGGTTGAGGAGTTAGGAATTTGCCAGTGTGAATTGCCTACACAGTGAGGAACGTGATAGCCCTCGGGAATTCGAACCTCAATTCCGACTATTGCTGTGCCACCCGCTAGCTGTCTAAAATATCCTACCACCTAACGGTCATATCATTGAAGGGAATTTATGACTTATCACGTCGGGATGCTCCCTAGGCTATAAATAGCCGCCCTACAACCACTAGCTGGTTGGCTGCTCGAAGAAACTAACACTTGTCAATTGAGAGCATCCCATCCTCAGGGACTTTGATCGAAAATCATCAAGTGAGAAAACCCAAATCCCAAACCCAAACCTACAAACCCAAAGTGATTGAGCATCCTTTGAAGATTGTTCATGTGTGGAACCGCGCTTGTTACCTTTGAGGGTGTGTATCCTCCAGACGGTTAGGCGTCATGGTTTGAGCATCAAGAGAATTGTGGATTGCCTATTGACCGAGTTTGTGAAGGTTTGGAAGTCACTGTGAAGACTTACCACTCTTGTTGGGCGAGTGCATGCGATCTTAGCTCAAGGAGAATCGGTGAGGACTGTGTGTCCTCGAGTTTAAATAATCAACCGCTTCAACCAGATGTACAAGCTGTCACAGCAGTTGGAACTAGTCTACCAAATCATTGTCTTCACCAAGCCTCTGGTTCAATTTCCTCAACCCTTTTATTTCCTTAGTTATGTGTTGATGAACACTGATCATTCTTGTTTGAAGACTTTGGTGAAGACTTTCTCTAATTAGTCATCCTATTTCTTGATCGGTTTGTCTTTGTCACTGCTTATCTGTGTTTCGCTTTACATACTCTATGTTAGTCTTTCATTTGATCATGATGACTATGTTGTTGCTCTGTTATGCTTATACCGAGTACTTATTCTGCTGCAAGTAGTTCTTGGCAGGAATTTCCCCTGAAATTCCTTATTGAAAATTCATAAAAATCGCCTATTCACCCCCTCTATTCAATGTAGCACTTTCAATTGGTATCGAGCAAGGTACTCCTTGTTACGTGTGATTTTAGTTTAACTACACAGGTTTTATTTATGTCATTTGGAGGAATGAAGAAAGTGATATGCCCCATCATTGTGGTCATGAGATCCCAAGTGGAAGGACATGAGGAAGAAGCGACTCATGGCGATGAATAACAAGCTGTGGACCGTCACTAAGTTCGGTCTTACCGATCTATGCAAGGTGGCGGAGGCGGATGATATTCATAAGTACACTCTACTCAACCTCACGGCGAAGGATGTCATCTGCTCCTATTTGTCCCAATATCAGTTCAGGAACATCATGCATCTAAACCATGCGAAGCTTATCTAGGACCGACTCTCACGAAGTATATGAAGGTCATCGTGCTCGTCATGATCCTTGGTTTGAGGATTTCAAGGAATCACTCAAGGAGATGACTTCACTTTTGAATCATCATCCTTTGCACCATGCCTTATGGCAATGGGTGCCAAAATAACTGAATGCTACCTCTCCAAATCTAGTGATGATGAATCGGTTGATGAATTTGGACCCAACTATGTCAAACTTGCTTCCCTTTCCACTAAACAACAAGAGCTCTTGAAAAGTTCAAAACATGCTTGATGAAAGCGATGATATGTTGGGTGAGAATTGGATCGAACTAAGGCTTTGGTGATAGTCTTCAAAAACTTGATCTAAGTTGACAACCTTCAAAATCATCATAACACTCTCTTAACTGATCACGAAGTTTTCTTATGAATTTCTTCAAAAGCAAGATCTTGAGAATTTAAAAGTGAGTTATGAAGATCTTGAAGGAAAATGATTCATTGCTTGCTCAACAGATCAGTTCCACTCGGGAAGAATTTATTCCACCATATACGAAATGCATTGAGCGTGAATCTGCTAATTCCTCACCTGAATGTTCAAATGCTTCTATTGCTGCAAATTCTTCAACTGTCTCTGTGGTCACAAATTCCTCATTTGAGGATACCACATGTATCATTGATGATAATGCAGGGTTAAAGGAATTGTATGTGGAGACATTTACAAAAGCCTCAAAGGGCATCGGACTCTTTGTGATGTTCTTAAAGGAGATCTTGAACATGAACCTAGGAAAGATGGTATTGCCTTTGAGAGGAAACTCAATGCTGATGTGACCTCTGAAACCTGAGCGGTATCCCAAAACCTCATGGGTTGCTGCGAAAGGACATCTGTAGATCCATGCACTTTATCGGCTTTACTGTGATTCTCCATATTCCTCTAATGAGTCATTTGACTCAATTATAAACTACTAGTCGTCCACCCGTGCTCTGCAGCTAGCAATTTTAATATTATGCAGACTCTGCATGAAATTATAATATTCTTCATTGAGTTTTGGAAGTATTGTATTATCTAAAATCTTGTAGAAATTAGAAATACAAAAATATATATAGACACTCTGGAATACATATGAGGATGTATTCCCTTAATTATTGGATGTATACACTTAAGATTGCTAGATGTTGTCCTAACCCATGATATATAGCTTTATCATACGATGCCTATGTGCATGTGTCCTTTTGGCCACTATTCAAAAACTTAATTAAGTACTCTCGCATCATTGTGCTTTTATTCCTTCAATACAGAAGTTAAATGACCTGCCCAAACATCTAGAAAACAATGGGTTTTCTTATGCGCTTGCACAGTTTAAGAATCTTTAGTTCTTTAAATATAATCTAGGATTTTTTATATTTCATGAATAGATTTAAAAAAAATTGACACCTTGTTTTCATTTTAGCAAACTATGTGTTGTCTTGCATCGTTGTGGTTTTATTCCTTCAATATAGAAGTTAAATGACCTGCCCAAACTTCTAAAAAACAATTGGTTTCTAATGCTCTTGCACAGTTCAAGAATTTTTTGTTTCTTTAAATATAATCTAGGATTTCTTTATTAATATATGTTGTGACACAGATTTTAAAATAATTGACATATTTTTTATTTCAGCAAACTATGTGTTGTCCCAAATGAATTTGGGTGATTTCTGGACAGGATTTGTTTTGGCCATGAGTATATCCTTTGTGCTTGTGTGTGGTGATTTACGGGTGAGAAAAAAAAATTCCGTACCTAGATATACGCACTTCACATTGTAATATTGTTTGCTGATATGTAGCGAAGGGACAAAGTTGTGATATATATTTTTAGGCTACATGCATGCTTCTAATGCGTTTGGGGAAAGGAAAGCTTCAGTTTGTTTGGTTATTTTAGTTGGAAGTCTCCTTCTTTCCTTTCGTACAAACACAAAAATCTGGGTGATACTTCTATATGTAACATGCATGGACTCTTGGGCCTTGTCGTGAAGTGCTAGTGTTTCCTTATATCCTTTAACCCTGGATGTTGTCCCTAAAAAACCTACGTTGAAACATGTATGGACTTAGCTTTGGATATTTCTTTCGTCTTGTAAAAACCAAAAAAGTGGACTTTTTTCTATCGTAACATATATGGACTCTTTGCTTATATCGATTAATCACGGGCGCACAATTAAGATCTAATGGTTAGTTTAAAGTAATTTTTGAGGATTAACGTGGAGGCTCGTATGATCCTTCCAATTAGTAAATATAAGATTTAAAATTAGAATGGTGAAGTATTTGCTCGACATGTTGGAACTAAGCTGCGAGAGCAGTTCCCCTATGAAGAAAATCAAGTGAATGTCATCTTGACACCACCCATGAAGAATAGGAACCCCAGATCAAATTCTTCATATTGATCAAAATCTTCATATGGATCCAAGTTATCATATGGACCAAATTCTTCATATGGATCAAATTCCTCCGTGGATCAAAATCCTCATATGAACATCATCATGCTAACACTTCTTTTTACATGGGGAAAGTCTAAAGGCTATGAATATGTGCATTATTCTTCAAACCATTATGTTCATAAGTCCTCGAAGAATTTCTTTGCTTATTCATACGCTTATCCTAACCATTCTCCTGTGAAACGAAGTGCACTGGCTTCTTTGTCATCTTTTTCTTATGGAGCTCGCAGAATGATGGCCTCTTTGCCACCCCTCCAGATGTGGCTGGTGAAGAAAAAGAACTAATCTCTCGTGCAGGGTCAGGTATCCAGACGAACTTGGTCATCTGAAGAATTTGATGGAGGCCTGAATGTTCTTGAAAGGACGCAAGGAAATCATGAAGAAATGAATCATTCATTTCTCATGTCCTCATACTGCTATATCTGTTGTTGTTGATGAAATTGATATCATATTCTTCACTGATGAAGTATATGGGTTAGTAAGTTGCACTAATTCATCA